>PVKA01043997.1:0-16447 GCA_004027165.1 Ctenomys sociabilis
TCTCCTTTCAAAGACCGGTAGAAATTGGGATTACAATTATCCCACCTATCCTACGTCTGCACTTTATATCTTTCCCCTTCTTTCTTTTTTTCTTTTCTCCCTTTCCTCATCCCAGCTCTTCTTTCCAAATGGCTTATTTCAACATGGAGTAGCATGATGTCCCTCTAAGGGGAGTCTTGGGCTTCTGTGACTAGGGCTGCAGCTCCTGCAGGCTATTTTCCCTTCCCAGTTCAGCTTCCTCTATGTTTGCCTCTGTTGATCCTTTTGGTTAATTGTATTTGCTATTAGTTCTGTTACCTAGAGTTGACATACATTTTTCCCTGAAAATGAATGAGTCTTCAGTAAAAATAAGTATTCTGTGCTGCGTATATTACAATTTTCTCATGAATAGTGCAGACGTTATGTACCACACTGATGTACTAATAAAATTTTTATTTTAAATTTAGAGACTAAAATGTTCTTGCGGAGATCAAAAAATATAAATGGAGGCAGAACCCATTAAAGCAAAATGATGGCATAATCATTCAAGCACTGAGCTTCACAAGCAGGTGACTGTGAAGTCACCACTCCTCCACAGTGAGACAGTGGAGGCTTCATCCTTGGGGACCTGCTTCTTCCCCTGCTATGCTCTAGCTGTGGAAGCGGCCTCCAGCCATGGTCTCCAGAGATTCATGCCCACTGGACATGGAGGCTTCTTGCGGAAGGACACCTTGCCTCTATCCCCAGCACAGAAGGTCAGAGTTGGTTGAGTGTCACCAGGGAGGACAGCTCAGCTGGACACGGAGACACAAGAGGACTTGACCCAGGGCCATCTCGGGCTGAGTGATGATGCATAGCTCTGGTCAGAAGAGTGTAGAGAAATAAACACAGCTCATGTCACAGCTCTGGGGCATGGCCCAAGCAGCTGCACATGTCCTTAAACTTGTACAGCTTGTCAAAGGCAAAACCTCAGAGCTAGGTCCTCACACACTTTGTATTTAATCACAAGTGAGAACGTGCTGTGGCCACCCACCTTCTTGAAAATCTTGTAGTGTCCACAGATGCATCTCAGAGTCAACTGAGCACTTCAGGGAAGGATGCTAAGACCAAAAGCACTTGGAGTTACTATATATGGGCCTGTCCAGAGAAACAGCACATGACTTCCTGTCCCTGCCTGGGAGTGGTTCCTGAAAAAGTGAAAACACTCCCCCAAAACACTGTGCCACACATCTGCTTAGGCTGGACAATCTAAAATTAAGGCCCAGAATGATCAGAGTTGCTGAGAGGAGCTGAAGCAGAAGTGGTCTCTAATGATCTAGCTGAAAGTTCTACTTCCCTGGTGAAGTCCCTAGACTAGCAACCTTCAGCTGAGGACTAAGTATAGCTTTCTTCTGTCCCAAGTGGTGGGTTCCGGTTCCCTGCCACCCAGAAGCAGCATTAGCACAAACCAGTCGCTCTCTTCCATGGCAAGTGGGAGCACTTCACCCTGTTACTACTATGAAGTCTTCTCCTACAGTCCAGGCACTCACTGACCCTCGGCTCAGGCTCCTGCCTGGCCCTGCATAGGCCGAGCGGTGTCTTCCTCCTCCAGGATCACAGTGAGGCTGTGCTGCTCTGAGCAGAGATGAGGCCAGGCTTTCCGCCAGCTCCAAACCTTAGCCTGGGACTCACTCTCATCAGCAGGGTGAAGAGATTTAAACACACTTTACACTCCCACCCAGTTTATGTGTGTGTGTGTGTGTGTGTGTGTGTGTGTGTGTGTTACTAGAGATTTCATCCAAGGGTTAACACTGAGCTATGTCCAGCCATTTATTTATTTAGAAAAGGTCTCCCTTAATCACTAAGTTGTCAAGGTTGGGCTTGCACTTGGGGTCTGCCTGCCTCAGTCTGGCAGACTGGTTACAGGCCAGTACCATCATCCTGATCCCACATAATCTTTTAATCCTAAATATGGAATGGGCTTTGAGTTACACTCTAAAGGACAGGTAATAATATAAATTATTACTTATGTGGAACCTCAGATTAGCTCACCTATGTGAGAAGACATGTGTACTATCTTAGTTATTCTCTTCATTGCTGGGGCAAAATATCAACAACCACAAGTTAAGGCAGGGAAGCAGGAAGTAGAAAACCAGACCAGGGTGAAAGGAGGGAGACAGACTCTGCTGGACAACACCCCAAGCACCCACCTCCTCCCACCAGGCTCTATCTTCCCAAATCACGCTTAGCTATAAATTCATCAGTGGACTGTCACAATGGTAAGTGTCTCACTCCTACGCCACCATCACCTCTCCAGCTCCAAGTCTGAGCTCACGAGGCTTGGAGGGTCACGTGTATAGAAATGATCACATGTGATAAATGATAAATTATGTGTTTAGAGCTGGCTCTCAGCCTAGCTAGGACCCAGACACAAAGACCTTGTTGTCCAGAGTCAGGACTTGTAATCAGGGTCTTCTTGGCTGAGAACAGGAAGTTATGAGCGCACTTGAAAGTTTGTTTCAAATAAATTTCTCACTTCCTGTGTCATAGCAAACTTTGAATGAAGGCCATAAGTTATCTACAGACTTGTTATTCCCTAGCTCCAGGATGTACACTGGAGGCTAAAGTGCATTTACTGCTGAGAAATTCACTAAACACGAAGAATTCACCATATCCAGCTGCCTTTCAGGAATCACACCATTAACTTTGGTAAATAGGGTGAGACTCCAGCAAGATGATTGATCGTTTCTGTAGGTCTAAAAGATGAGGCACAGTTCAACAATGTATTTCCCAACAGTTTAAGCGGAAATGCCCATCATTGTTGTCATGATTTCAAGATCCAGGAGGCTTGGGCTTGTTGGGTACCCATCAATCCAGTGAGAATAACTGTGCAGAAAGACCTGTGGAGTGTTACAATGCATGTCTGTCAGTGGTCTAGAACATTGCCATGGAGATGGCAGATG
The DNA here is from genome assembly GCA_004027165.1 of Ctenomys sociabilis. Lineage (NCBI taxonomy): Eukaryota > Metazoa > Chordata > Mammalia > Rodentia > Ctenomyidae > Ctenomys > Ctenomys sociabilis. The sequence goes on from PVKA01043997.1 coordinate 2,922, forward strand.
ATGCCTTAGAGCCAAGATGTAAGTGGAGGTCCCATTCTTCCCATGTTGGGCAACCATCAGAACAAGCCATAGAAGTGGATGTGTAAGCAGGGACATGGAGGGCTCCTCCAGGTTTACAACTGAGGAGCCATAGACAGGAACCCATGCCAGGTGCCGTTATTACATCTAGCATTTTTGTATTTTGTACAGTGCTAGGACGTGAACACAGTCTTTATGCTGAGTTACATCCCCAATCCTTCACAATTTTTTTTTGAAAAAGGATTTGCCTAAGTTCCTAAGTCTCCTAGACTTGCTAGAACTTGGTGTCTTCCTGCCTCAAGTGCAGAGTCCTATGATTACATGTGCACACACTGTCATTTCTCAAAGGTGATGCATATCTGGAAAGGCATGGGGTGACTCTGGAAGGAAGCATGTACACACACAAAAGTCAGTGGTGGTCCACTGGGGCCCAAGAGGTGAGAGACTGTGCAGAAGCATAATTTTGATGCATTTATCTCTTCCATAAACTCATATATTGTTTGACTTATTGTCATGAAGAACATAAAGTGTTTTAACATATATAAACATTATTTTCGTCCCCTGTACAATAAGTATACCAGAATTTATATTACCAAGCATTTCGTGCAGAAAGACCTGTGGAGTGTTACAATGCATGTCTGTCAGTGGTCTAGAACATTGCCATGGAGATGGCAGATGATGGCAGATGATGCCTTAGAGCCAAGATGTAAGTGGAGGTCCCATTCATTATGATCCACATAATATACCAAGGACTCCAAACATGCTTTATTTAGTTATTGCAAAGTTTCCACGATGCAGGTGCCTATTTGTATTAAGCAGTCCCCGTTTACAGTTTGGGAAACAGAAGAAAGATAAATAGTTCCTAAGGAAGCATCCCGGCCTGTGGGCTTCACCTGTGCCTCTGTCTCAGATCAAAGATCCTCAAGCAGGGCTTACTGAAATACTTTAGATTTCAGACAGGTTACAGATTTAAGCCTCACACATTTTTTATGAGGCTTTTGTTCAAATCTCCAAATTTGTAAAAGTTATATCAAGAAGCTTGAGCTGAGAATTTAGAACTACCAAGACAAAAATTTTAAATGGAGATTAAACATCTTAAACTCATTTAATAATTTATCATCTTCCCCCCAGTATCAACAGCCAGAGGAGAAATTCTTACTCAGTTTTCCCAACTGCACAAAATATTTTTAAAATAGTGTTTTGTTTTGCAAGGCAGCTAATTCCCAGAGTTTTAATACTGCCACTCCATCTCTAATCATTTGGTTGAATTGCCTGGTGATAATTTGCATATCATTATAAATAATTACTTGCAAATTTCACTAGTTAAGCTCAGCTTGAAACTCTGACATTTCCCCTGAATAACTGGTTCAATAACCAGAATTACATTCATCGATTCAAAGTTAAGTAAATATTTGATAAAATCTATATACCTTGTTCGGGGGACACAGAGGAACTGTGTCTGGGGCCCGTGTCCCACCACCTAGAGTTGCTGTGGGTATCAGCAGCAGCCTTTGAGATCCTTGCATGTGAGCGCTAAGATGGGTGATGCCACACAAGATCCATTTATCTCCTCTATCCTAGTGTCACTACCTGTGGAGAAGAAAACCGTAGGTCTCCTAACTGGGAAGCAAATTAATTTAGTGCAGTCATCTTACAGAAATGTAAAATATTGTAGTCATTTGTTTATCTGTTTAAGAACAAGGAAGATGACACTATTCATTAATAGAATGATAAATAATTCAATCCTTTGTTTCAGTTCTATGTCACGGTTGATTAAGGACAGGAGGCAGAGGCTGCAGGGTTGAGCGCAGCCTAACTGCAGCTGGTGGAATTCACCAGTCGAGGGTGTGACTCTGTTAGCATGGGGTGGGCTCTGGCCCAGGGGACTGGGGTAAGTTCTCAGCTGCAGAGACAGATGAATGAGCCTGGTGAGCTCCAGGATGTCTTCTGATTTACTTGTGAGTCACATTCAGAAAGAGAAGAATCAGTAAGTGAAAGAAAGCTAGAGAGAGAGAGAGAGAGAGAGAACAGACACAGAAAAACAGAGACACAGACACAAAGAGACAGAGACACAAAGAGAGAGACAGAGACAGAGAGACAAAGAGAAACAGAGAGAGACAAAGAGAGACAGAGAGAGAGACACAAAAACAGAGAGAAAGGGGAAAGAGAGACAGAGAGACAAAGACAGAGACAGAGACACACAAAAAGAGAGAAAAGAGAGAGAGAGACAAAGACAGAGAGACAAATGAACCTGGTGGAACGATATGTTTTGAATTTGTGGAAATCAGAGCTCGTATTTCTTTCTGTGCAGGAACATACCCAAGCTTTCTTTAATTTCAGGTCTTTTGGATCAATGACTTTACATTCTCCTTTGCCAAGGGCCTCCTCCTCCCCACCCGAGAAAGTCTTTTGCACTGAACTATTTCCCCAGCCCAGTCTATAGAATTTAGAGTCAGGATCTCCCTAAGTTGCCCAGGCTGGGCTCGAACATTTGATCTTCCTGCTTCACCTCCCACAAGACGAGAATTGCAGACACGTGTCACCCTGCGTGGCTCTAGTAGACATTTTTACAGAAGGAATTAGAAATTTGCATGAAGTTGTAAGACAATGCAGAGTGGTACTGTGTGCAATTTACCTACTGTCTTTCAATGGTACGGTATTGTGGTAAACTAGAAGACTGTATCGTGTTAAGACTCTGATGTGGAAACAGCCCTCCTGTCTTGCTGGGAGCTTCTCATGCTTATGCAGGCGTGCACCCTGAGGGTTCAGCTCTGCACAGGCTTATCACATGCCTAGGTTAAAGTGCTCTCCATGCCATGGTTCTGGGCAGGCACGCAGCTGCTCCAGAGCTGCTGTCCTTGACTGACTGTCTTAATTACTCTTCTCTCATTGCTAGGGAAGAAGAGTAAAATTCCTGATATGCAAAATGAGGGAAGGAAAGGTTTATTTAGCTCACAGTTTGTGGAGGTTTCAGTCCATACTCAGCTGGCTCCAAGGCAGAGTGGCACAGGGCACAAGGCAGCAGCTCATGGTGGGAGAAAACAGCAAAGAGCAAAGGCAAAGTGGAGGAGCAGAGGCAGCAGCGGCAGAGGCAAGCCTCTCTCTTCCTATTGTATGCAGGCTGCCCGGCCCAGGTGTGTGCAGCATGCACACCCATAATCCCAGCCTTGGGTCATGAGGAAATCACAGACTCTAGAACCCCTAGTGACTGTGTGAGGCTTTGGGGGACAGATGCACATAAACCACAACAGTAGCCAACTCACCTAGCACCACAGTCCCTGTGTGCAGCCCCTGGAGAGAACCTGGATTCGTCTGCATTTCTGTAACTACGTTGCTGCAGAATTGAATTGGTACACAAACAAAAACACTCTATAATCTTTGTCCCTGGATATGTTCAGTGGGCACCACGCCCTGCGGATTCATCCAGGGAACATATCCAGAACCCCTTTGGTTGCTGAACATTATCCTGCCAGATGCATGGACTGCATTGTGCGTTTAAGTGCTCTCTGTCTAAGAACACCTGGACTGTTTGCTACCACCACCTGGAAACCAAAGTGGAACGCATCCCCCAAGCGACATGTGTGGAGGTCACGAAGTTGCTCCTGAGGTCCCTGCCTTTCGTGGCTCTTTCTTTAACAGCCTTTGCTGTACTCCTAGTTACTTTCTTTCTACTGTGTAAATATTTGGTTGACACTTTGTTCCTCCACTGCCCTGTTGTGAGGTTCACAATGGTCTGACCTATCCAGCAAGAATGGGACAAAAGTGACTAATTCAACTACTGGGTCACTAAGAGATATAAGACTGTTTCTAATACTATCATAAGCAATCCAGTTAAAATATGAACTGAAAGCTTACACTTGGCTGGGCATCGCCCTCTGCAAAGATAGATCATGAACAAGGTGACATAATCTTTTCTTATTTATGGTGTAATTAAGTGATGCACACAGAAATCAAATACAAATGGGAGAGAATTGTTTTCAGAGTGTTATGGGACAGTTTGGAAGTTGCGTTAATAATATTATACTGTATGTATTTTTAAAAGAGTAACTATTTGCATATATATTTGTTATGCATGTTCACATAAATATGTATATGAAAACACCTACATGGGTAAAAATATATAATAAATATGTATGATGTACCCATGTTATGCATATGGATTTGTACATATTTGTTCATCTGTGTATTTAGTTGCTACATTTAGCTTTTCAAACATGATGTGCTCAGATTGAAAAATAGTGAATCCATTGAAAACATGAGAATCGCTTGTCACGTGTTGTCCAGTTTTGAGTACCAACTCATTTTCAATATTTTTTTATTATTTCAACATACAGTTAATTGTGACTTTAATGGATATTTATTACATATTAAATATTTGACTTAAAAATCAATTTTTATTCAACAAACTTTATTAGATTCTTTAAGCTTTCTATCTATTCTGAAAATATATTATAAAATTATAATCACCATATAATTAAACCTGTTTGAGGAATATAGTTCAAGGTACATGTATTAAGTGTTAAACTAAAATAAATAACCAAAAGAAGGGGAAGCTATCAAATCAGTGGCTTGTGCATGGAGCACATCTGCTATTGAATAGGCTTCCAGATGGGTCCTGACATAATCCAATATGTAGACAATGAGCAACACACTTAGCCATTAATAATTAAAAGCAGAACATAAAAATTACACTTCTCCGCCAAATATTCCTACATGAAAATACAAATGTCAGTCAAAGATTGATGTTTTCAACATCCAAAACAGCAGCATCGTAACAGTAAATGAATTAATTTTATTCACTCTGTGCCACGGCCCTGCCTTCTCGGTGCTAATAACTCTGACTATTTTGAAGATGTGACCCCAGTGCACCATGGGATACGAATGCTGTCTGCTTTTCTGTACCTCAAAGCCACTAACCAAGAACCTCCGGTGACAGCAGGGACCTCTAATTTTGGTGAAAGGTTCAGGGGAAATTGTCCAGAAGCAATTGGCTGTAAACGTTACAAGTTTACTGAAATGGAAACTCTTTTTAAATTCAGGCTCCAGGTCACAGGGCAGTGCTGCTGACCATGGCAGACATGCTCGAGGAGACAAAGGAGCACCTAAGAGCCTCACCTTCAGCTCGAAGCACCAGCAGAGACTCAAATGGGTGTTTCCTGTGGACCCTGACACCCCACTCCACTTCCTCCCCGGGTTGGGTCTGCAGCTCCAGGGTGTTCCCTCCCTTCCTCCTTGTACTTCCGTGGGCTTCTCCCAGAACTTCCTGTGTGCTTCAGGATCACCAAAAGATGGCCTCTGATTTATGCCACACTGTCACACACAGCACACAGAGCACTTGCTCTGTGACATGAGCCTTCAAGGAGTCACCTTTGTGGCCCACTTGTCCAGGACTGACCTGGCAGGGTCGGTACACTAGGTGGGTCTGTGCTGAAGAGGCGATGGAGCCCAGGAGCTAGGGTCAGCCATGTGCTGTCACCCATCTCTTCTCACATTCCCGAGTCACGGAGGAGTCATCTATGCTTTGAAGATCTCTCAGTGGATAAAAGACCATGAGGCCTGGTGAGCTACATTTCCCAGGGCAGGGAGCCCACACGCTCATGCATTAAGCATGGAAAGGAAGGCCATGTTCTTTCATCAACTGAATTATACCAAGAGATGCAAATAAGCTGTGCTGGGTGGGTGGACCCAGTTACAGTGCAGCTTAGCTAGCCCTGCCCAATCTGGCAGGGAGCTCTGCAGAAGGGTGGACAAGGTCCTTGTGGCCCATGAACAGGTCTCTCATGGGGTAAGATTCCAGGTCCTGGGGTCCCATGTGCTGTGACAAGCTCCATAGCTCCAGCCTTCAACCTGGTGCAAGTTTCCCACAACCTTTCTGGGGGATCCTCTGAATGCAGCCACTGCTTCATTTTAAAAATAATTGTCTTTAAATTAGAAGCAATTATTCTAGAAAAAAAAGAGAAAATACATGTAAAATGAAAGATCAGTGCAATCACTCAAGCTATCACTAAAGAGAAAAATGCCTGCACATTTGATACCATTTTCCATGAAAATCTCTATCCATGTAGTTGCATCGGCTTGAACAGCTACAACCCTGACAACTCGAACTGTTGTGTAGCTTTGATATCAAGCAAGGATTCCACTGAGACTCAGTTCCAGAGAAACTTATCCCTGAAAATGAGGCGACACAGCGTGTTTCTTATTCCTTACCACTGAGTTCTGAGCCCAAATCCATGCACCGGGCAAACGCTGACCACAAAAGTTGCCGCAGCCCGTCACTGTCTCCCGTCCAGCACTGGGCCACAGCCCACTGGAAGTGAGTTTAAAGCTTTCCCCCCTACCCCACAGTTGCAATTCACTGTGTTGCTGCTTTCCAAATCACTCTGAAATCTTTCCCAGCCCCACACAACACTTTTTAAACACGTCTCCTCTATTGAAATCAATAATCCATTAGTTGAATTAATTTCTTACATCTTCTGACTTTGCAAAGTTCTGCATCAGTTCAAGCCCTTTCAGGGGGGTGTCCTTGACTTCTGGCCAGCTGTGAAGGACATTGGCCACTCCCAGCTGCTGGCACCAGGTCCAACTGGAGCACATTTTGGTGAAAGCCCAAGCACCACAAGACAAAGCCACTGCTTCCCACAAAGGAATTAATTCACTGCAGAGGAAAATTCTCTTTCCTTGGAAATAGGCAGACACCGCAACGCCACAATTTGATAAATGAGATTGTGACCCTGATTCTGTACCTTCACACGCTTTCCTTAGTGATCTGTTTCCTAACAAAACTGCTGAGGTCCAATTATTTACACTGCCTGTTCTTGCACTCGCCCTCTGGCATGAACATTTTAATGAGCAGCAGGTCCCTTTCTGACTACCTACTGCAAGTTTAATGAACAGAAATATGAATTCGTTTAACAAACATACAAGCACTTATGGAAATTATGGATACGGACATTTAGGGGTTTGCACTGGGGGCTTGTATAATTGTTTCCTGCGCAGTTCTGTGCCACCCTTAGAATTCAAATTCCTCATGAAAAAAAGATGATGGAATATAGCACGCTAAAGCAAACAGCAAGATGAAGGGAGAGAATGTCTGGCATTAATGCAAGACTGAGGGCACGGAAATGCACGCAATTACACAGGCTGTGGTGGTTGCTGCTTTCCAGTAGCGTAGCGCTTTCTCGTCTTCCCCACAATGCATGGAACACCGCTGGGGACAGCCTGGTAGCAGGTGTTGCCTCAACATCCAAGGATGGCAGAATTAAGTGGATTTCATCCCGGAAGGCAAAAAGATTTTAATGCAACAATCAATCAACCTAATCCCATACATCAACAGACTAAGCAAGGAAAATATAGGGTCATCTCCATAGGCACAAATATAAACAATTCAATGTTTATTCATGTTGCAAAATTTCCGGAGAGCAAGAATCAAAGATTACCTCACCAACCTGATAAGGAGTCTTTGTAGAGCTCCTACAGTTGCCACCACGTATAATGGTGATAGATTGATAATATTTTTTCTCCATGACTGAGAATAGCTCTAGTGTCCCAGCAATTCTTCTCAAGGGCTTCCAGGAAAGGCAATAAGCAAGACAAATCAATAAAGAAATTGAAAAGAATAATGGGAAACTGCCTGTACTTGCACATAACCTGGTCACTTATGTAAAGACATTGTGCATTCTTAAAATGGAATTAGGGAATGGAGCAAGATTGCAAGATACAGTATCAAATAAAAACTCAAGCATACTTCTGTGTATAATTGCATGCAATTGTAATTTTTTTGTATTTAGGGAAGGGTCTACAGCATGTTCAGGATCTTACTACTAGATTGGACTCGTAATAATCCGCTTGTTTACAGCCTCCCAAGATGTGGGATTACAGGCGCTCACCACCATGCCCAGTCTCAATCACCATCTCAGCTGACCTTGGGGGTGAGGATGGCACAGCAGGCCTGGGGATGGAAGCCCTGGCCCCTGCATCTGCTTGCAGGTGCTTTAATCCTCTGAGGTATTTGGTTGGCCCTTGCAATTATAAATTGAAATGGCAATCCAGTGCTATTTCCACAAGTATCAAAATATTAACTATTGGATAATAAATTTATAAATAGACCAGTAATCCCTGTACATTGAAATATCAAGACAGTGATGTAATCTTTGAAAGACACTTTGTTATGTGTGTTTTGGAGGTTTATTAATGTTCTGGTTAGTGAATTATTTCTCCCTCAATAATAATGTTAATTCTAAAATACTTCCCCTGTTAGTAATTACTGGAAAATATAGCCACCCACAATAATTTCATTTTAAATTTCAGATCATTTTGCAAAACAAGAAGCAGTAAAATTTAGCGTGAATTGGAGGAGAGGGGTCAGGGATGGTAAGACCTGGGATTAAAGCTCAACATCTGCCCCCGATAGGTTCTCTGTGCTCAGTAGCTATGTGCTATTGGCGGACACTAGACATGGAGCATGATGTTTTAGAGTACTTGGTTCATGAATAAATTTGAAAACAAAAAGAAGAGAATCATGCCTACTGCCTGTTCCTGCAGTGCACATTTTAATCATTTGCACATGCAACAAGGATTTCCTTAGCTCCATGACGGGTATCTTGTACCAGAAACCAGCTGTTGCCTCCCAACCCAGGGAAGAACTGCCCTTGTTGGTTCTCTTCGAGGTAGGCGTGGGATGAGGCTTTCCCAGGCAATGGTGTGCAGGGAGAATGAGACGTGGGGGGAAGCACTGTGACGACTGCCTGCCTCGTCCCCGTCCTCATCCGCTGCCACACCGACTTCTCCCTTAGGGCCAGCACAGCCCCAACACTGACAGCAACAAATATCAGAAATTCCCCATGAGGGCCAAAGGGATGTGTCCTGCTTTAGGCTTGGGTTCAGTGAACGATTTTCCTATGGACATGGAAAGTGGAAACATCCAGAGTCCTGCAGGCAGAGAGTCTCTGACTTTGCTGCCTACCGCTCCTCTCACGGGATTGAAAACAACCATAGAAAACACTCACGCCCATGGGATGGGTGTGGCCATGGAGACTGTATCCATAGAAACAGTTCCTGGCCTTGACTTGGCCCTGGGGCCATAGGTTGCCAATCTTCTTTTTAGACTCCTGAGATTTTGTTTGTAACTATATCCGAATCCATTGTGACACACACAACCGCCACGCTTTTAGAGCTCTGGTCAACAGCCAGAACACTATGGATAGGGTTGGCAGTGTCCAGATCCAGCACCTCAGAGGATAACCTCCTGCTCAAACACTTTCTTATCAATATCTTCCTTCTTCTGCACTGCACTGAGTTGGCAGGTTCCTGCAGGCTCACGGTGGGGCACAGCCTGCCCCTCTGCTCCTGCTCTGCTCACTCATTTTTCTCTCCTGCACCACTAGAGGAGAAAGGGTCCCATCCATCTGCGGATGCCAAGGTCTCCTCCCCCTTGCCTGGCACATGTCAACCCCTTTGCTTCTTCCTTCATGTGCAGGAGCCTGCCACTTGGCAGGGATTTGCTTTTACTTGAATCATGTGCAAGGAGCATTTTAAGACGTTACTGTGTTTGGAGGAGATGCATCGTCTTCAGGGCTCAGACTGTCACACACACATCGCTACTTTCTGCATCAAGTTTTTAGACAGCTCTAAAAAAATCACTGCAAGTTGGCACTGGTGATTTTATTTTAACAGTGGTACTTGGTACAAGAACTAATTTTCCTTGTAATATGTGGTATCTTTCAAATTATCTCTAATTAGCAAGAATTACATTTGTACCAAAATGGATTTATTTGAAGGGAAGTACTTAGCTATTGTCATTCTCAGCAATCCCAATAACTGTTGGGCAGGCGTGACACTTCTTGGGCTGGGTTGCACAGCACCAGAACAGTCAGCTTCACAGAATCTCCGGAGCCAGGGTGGCAAATGGGCCTTGCTTCTGGGCTCTGTGTCCTCAGAGGCCGCGTCTGCCTAAGGCAACGCGAGGGCAGCAACTCACAGGTCAAAGTTAGCTGAACACTACAGCACTGGTGAGCAATGGCTGCTTACAGGGCAGCATGGGTGAGCCAGTCTGACCCTGTTGTCTGCTGCTTCCCTAAGATGTGGAACCACAATCCTTCACCAGAAAACACACGCTTCACTGATCCAAGGAAATGACAAATTCAATTTTTTTTTTTTTAATATATTTAGTACAGCGTCCACAAGCTCTCACTACACAGATCTGACTGGTAGTGATCTGCCTGTGTTCAGCCTCCCAAGCATTGGGATTACAGGCATACACCAGCATGCCCAGTTTCAGTCTCCATCTCAGTGTACCCCAGTGGCGGGACCAGCATCACACACCAGGCATCGAAACCTGGCAGCTGTGCTCTGCCTAAGCAGGCACTTTGGTCCGCTGAGTAGTCTGGCAGGCCCAAACTTGACTGTGTTTATCTTACAGAAAATGCTACGCAACACAACAAAACATACATCAGTAGTGAGCACGCAAGCCCAGTAATGAGACACTTTTTCTAACACCAGATTCTCGTTGCCTCTGGCCAGGTCTCTTCAACTCAGTACTGCTCCTGTCAGCCCGAGCCAGCACTGCCCCCACCCAAGAACTGAGGGCTGAACTTGGCCAAAGGAAGCAGCGCTCTTCTTATTGCGTTCAAATAAGTAGTATGAAAGGCAACATTGAGGAGCTGCACGTTTATTCTTCGATGCAAATAGTGTTTCCAGAAAATAAATTAGGTAATCAAGCTCATCTGCTCAACCTTAAGCTAAAAATTATATGATTAATCCTTGCTTTGCTTTCCTTTAAGCGATGTACAGGCTTCCCAAAATTTGAATCTGATAGATGACTGTGAATCAGTGAAGAAAAACATCGAATCTATGCTTACATTTCGTGTCATTTTTGCCTAAAAGGTAGGAACTCAGTTATCTTGTTCCAGGGGCTTTCATGTAGAGGGACTTCTCACGTGGTGTTTTGTCATTCTTTGCAGTTTTCTCCCATACAATTGATGTGATAAACTATACATTTTTAAAGAGTACAATTAAGTAAGGCTTGAATTGTTAAACATATTAAAGTTTTGATAAGTGTTTAAGCCCATGAAAGTATTACCACAATCAAGATAATGAATCTCTCTCTGTATCTCCATCTCTCTCCCTCCCCCATCTCTCACTCTGTCTCTCTCTCATGTTCTCATGTCTCTTTGTAATTCTCTTCTCTTGTTCTAGGCACAAAATGCCTTCCTTTTGTTATTGTAGACTATTTTGTTCCACTTTCATTCAATGCCATCGTGCACTATGTTGCCCCACTGTATTTCTTCTTTGCGTATTTGGCTTTTCATTCATGCTGTTGGATATGTCAGTTGTTCACACATTTTCTTTGCTTCTTACTGTTGTACAGTATGGCAAGGTCACATGTGGCTCTATGTTCACCTGTAGACTCATGTTTGGGCTATTGCTATGATTTTTTTCTACTTTTTTTTTTTGGTGGAACTGGGGATTGAACTCAGTCCTTGAGCTTGCCAGGGAGGTGCTTATCCCACTGAGCCATCTCCCAGGCCCCGTTTTTTTTTTTTTTTTTGATTTGTGAAAGGATTTTTTCCATAATTTTATTGAGAAACAAAGAGCAATGAGACAGTTTCAAATCAAATTAGGACAGTTTTAATAATTAATACATTGCATATTGCTGTCGTAGTGGTTATTCATTATATAAGATGTAGACATGATATCCTGTTTACAAACACTATTAGAACAAATCTTTTCACTCCTTGAATTAAGAGAATGTAACTATATATCTATCCTAACTATTTTGAATATAGAGATACAAAATGGTCGTTCATTTGTATCCCCTTTTTTTGTTTAGTTCTGTTAGAGAAGAGTATTCCATTGTCATTTAAATATTATAGGTGTGTGTATTCAGCAAACTATTGAAAATAGTTCAACCGTCCATAATAGTAGTGGGTTTTCTATAAGACTGGAAATGTCAGAAGTTGTTGACTTGAGCCTTTTACAGGTCAACCTGTTAATATGGCTTTACTTTTTATACTTTGTTTTCATACTTTTCTGCTGGGTGGTTAAGACCAAGATAAAGCAAGAGGTATATAACAAGAAATGTAACTTTTGTATCTGAAAAGGTCAGTCAGGTCTGCCCTGAAACCCTGTACCGCAGTTTTGTAGGTCCTTTGCCTTGTGGATGAGTCACAGCCCCTGCTTGACCAATTCGATCTCTGTGGAAGCCTGAGAAAATGCTTTCTTTCCATGTGGCTCTCCTTAGGCACACTCTATATCATTGATCACCGTCCTCCGTGGCCCCATAATCTCCTTGACCAGAAAATTTGGGACATACCTGTTGTGAGCATCCTCACACAACCTGTCTCATTACACATTATTATTTTTTTATGGATAAAACCTAATTTGCTTTTAGAAAATTGCCAAACTATTTCCAGGATATTCCAAAAAAAAAATGTGCTCTTACTCGTGATGGCCAGCTGCTCCAGTCACTCTTTACATTCACCAGTACTGAATGCAGTGAGTGCTTTCAAATTTGGGTGTTCTAACAGGAGGAGGGTAGCATCTCATTGTAGTTTCAGTTTGCAAAGGACAATGACAATGCCCTTACAGATATTTGTAAGAAATCCCCTTTCTCCTTTGTATTAGTTTGGCAGATTTCATATTGAGAGGGCGTGTTTAGTATTCTGGTCCCAAGAGCTCTATCGGGCACACACCTAACGACACTAATGCTCATGTTTTCTGATTAGTTGGCCTTCAGTTACATCAGACATATTATATTAAAAAAAATTTTAGTCATAGGTGGTGTGACGAATATGATGACTACAGAATTAATTTTCTCCGAGTGTCAAAGTCTCCCCCTCAGTTTTCTCCCAGGAGCTTCGCAGCTCTACACCAATTTTGAGTTTATTCTTACGCATGATGGGAAGTGTGCACAGTTTGTTTCTTTGGTCCTTGGGGCCTGACTTGTCACCCATCTCAGAGACGCTGTGCTTCTGCCCCCTGCACTGCCCCTTCTGCCTCCACAGCCGACAGACTCCTGGAGTCCTCACCTTGCCTCACAGCCTGGGAAGCTCCTCGGTGCAGTCTTGGGTCTCCGTTTCTTTTGCTTCCTTCCCTGCCAGTTGCTCCAACCCTCTGGAGCTGGGGCCTCAAGACCTGGCTTCATATCTTCCCATCTGCTTGCTGTCCAAGCCAGGAAGGTGTCTTCAGACGGTGCTGCAGCCTGTGGAAAGCCACAGAAATTCACTGTGATTCAAAATCTATACATTGGGTTGGCCAAATAGCTCAGCGGATTAAAGCACCTGCAAGCAGACACAGGGGCCAGGAGTTCAATCCCTGGGCTTTACATGCCAGCCTGCCCCAGGGGCTTTCTGACACCACAACTGAGACTGGATGTGGTGGTGCCCACCTGTAATCCCAGCTCTTGGGAGGTTGTAAACAGGTGGATCAACAGGAGTCCAATCTAGTAGTGGGACCCTGAACACCCTGTAGACCCTTCCCTAAAATACAAAAAAAAAAAAAAAAAAAAAAAA
>PVKA01043998.1:0-16518 GCA_004027165.1 Ctenomys sociabilis
AGCACCTGTAGCTTTGAACATGTTCATCTCATGTTTTATTTGGGGAAACGGAGGGAGTTTAAACAATAGGCATCAATACATCTTCAGTCTCACTCAAGATCCTTCATTTTTCAAAACTGGAATAGAGAGTTGCACATTATAAATAACATAAGATGTTCTACAAATTGATGGCATCATTTTCCCTGTGTCTGTGATGGCACAAGTACACAGTCCCCCACATTCAAAACCACAGTGCTGTGGTGAGAAGTGATCCAGGTGGCTTTCTCTAGCTCTGTTTCTGTCAAACACTCGTGCTCCTGGGTCTCCGCTGCTTCTTTGAAAGAAAATTCTACTTCCTACCTCCTTTCCAAAGTCACCAGGCCCATGAAGGGACATGGGACAGGGGCACTTTAACGAGTGGCAAAATAAGAATGGTAGGTCAGCACTGTTTGGAGTGGAGTGGAGACGGGATTTCTCATGCAGATGGTGGTATTTTGGAATTTAAATAATTTAGCTTTCCTACTCTATCTAAGAGTACAGGGCTGGTGAAAAGAGCATACCAGGATCATAGACAAGTGCACTGAAAGCCAATGTCCACTTCAATCCTATCTCTCTGACATGAGGTAGGCTCCACAGAAGCCATGGGATCGTCAGTATCTTTGCATCCTCTCCTCCCCTTCCATCCACTAGCAGCCTTAGTTTAAGTTTACATAAAAGCCCCCATGAGAGCACAAGCAGCAGCCATGACCTACACCATGATGCTGTCAGATTTTCACCTTCTGCTTTGTACTTTTAAGGGATTATATAATTACCAACACTGGTGCAGAATCCTGGCTACCCGTCACAATTCTATTTAATTCCTTCTTTCTATAACCACATAGCAACCACCACCTTCATTTATGTACAGAGTCCCAAAATAGTTTTGCAGCTTGATTATATGTTTGTTTATCTAAATAATAGGTCACTTTGAATGCTTCCAAACATGTAGCAAAGCTAACCCACCTTATCCATTTGATGTTGTTATTTTTTATGATGGATCTTCTTGGGATTTATCTATACATTTAGCTCCATCCAGTCTAAGAGTAAGTGCATTTATGGAGGGGAAAGTAAGCAAACAATCAGACATCCTCCCTTCCTGAAGTTTACGTACTACCATTGAGAGAAACAAAGGAGGAAACAAATAGGTATGTCATAAGAATGGCTGAAGGAGGGTAGGGAGACAGGCCATATGAAGAAGGCCAGGGAGATAGCTCAGCAGCATGAACGCCTGCCTGGCAAGGGCAAGGTCCTGAATTTGATCCCTGGTATGCAAAATAAATAAATAAACAAACAAACAAAAAAAAATGTGGGATGCTGTATTAAGACATAAGACCACTGAAAGCCCTTCTGAGGAGGTCAAACACAGGCACAGGAAATAAGGCACATGCACAGGCGGAGGTGGGAAGCCTCGCTCCAGGCAGGAGGATCAGCAAGGGCAAAGATCTTAAGAAAGGAGTCTGCATGCCAAGCTCATTCAGTGACAGTGGGATGGAGTGAGGGGCCCAGGGGGAAGTGGCTAGAATCGAGGTTGGACAGGGACTGAAGGCTGTGGCTACTGCTCTTTAAGTACTTTGGATTTTACATTAAGTGTGCTGTGAAGCTGATTCTGTCAGGGGGAGAGGGGCTGAAGAGTAGAACATTATTAGATCTGGTTTTAAAGTGTTTAATCCTGGGTAGAATGGAGAAGTAGGTAGAAGTCAATTGGCCTTGCCCAGGGAGAACTTGGATAGTCTAGAATGGTGGAGATAGCGAGAAGGGATTTTATATGGGAGCCAACTTAGATAGAAATTCACAGACAATCAGGAAGAGATTGGGCCCTCCAGGGAGTTAGTGAAGATGGGACATATCAAAACTGTGGCTGGAGACACAAAAGCCAGGCCCACAAACATCCTGGAGATAGACAGCAGCTTGAGATTGTAGGATAGTTAGCATTACCTGATCCAGTGAGCCTAGAGAAGGTGTCAGGTGCATAGGTGGGTTACCAGAAAACCCCAACTCACACTCTTATCCCTTTCCCAGGATGCCTTTGTGCTTTCTCTATTAAAAGTTATAAATAAGCTGAAGTTAGTGATGTTCACCACATACCCTTGCTACATGTCTCAATCTCTGATTGGACCATTATTAGCAAAGCAGCTATACTTGTAATGCTATACAAGTTCCTTGTACCACGGCCCATGCTTATCCAAGTTGTGATTTAGCTGTATAAGATGGCTTTAACAGAGTCTGGTGGCTATCTACTTTTGGGACCCCTGCTGTCTCTTAAGAGTTTTTTTGCCACAAACTTTCCCCACCACTAACTTTCCTTTGTCCTCATTTCCATTCTCCACATCTCAGGAGACACAAACTTAGCACATCTGATACCTAACAGGCTGAGCATCACTTGAGTCAGGCTGAGGGTGACTCTTACAGATTCTTCTGATGTGCTGTGAAGAAAATGAGACAAGTCTGGGATGATCTCAAATATTTGACATGAAAAGCTAGAAAATAATGGGACGTATTTGATAGGTTAGGAAAATAACAGATAGACCTGGGGACAGGCAGAGTCAAAGCACTATAGAATGCCAGTATACTTTGGTCATGTCTATGCAACATCCAAGTGAACAGTTTTACTTAGTGCTACAGTTCTGGTTAGAGGTTAGGACTGGAGATCTCAGTCTGTGCATTCAGAAGGAACCCAAGTCCACTGACCTTCCCAAGCTCACCCAAGGCTGAGCTATGTATGATGCAGCTCTGAGCCCTGAACTCTGTGACATTCTGGCAACCAGAGTTTGGGAAATTCAAGAGAGATTTTCTGGGGTGGACACCCAGAAGTGGAGATGCCAGGCTAGGACAGGCAAATTTTCTACTTAATGAGCTATTGCCAAACTACCAAGGTCATTGGCCTATTTATATCCTACCAAGGGTTTATGACAATGTCATTTATGCCACATTCTCACACACACTTGATTGTGCCAGACTTGAAAGTTCCTGTCATTTGTGAAAAGGCAAAGCTACCCCTGTAGCTGTCAATGATAATCTTGTAGACTCTTAGGACTTGGAAGGACTTTAGAAATGACACTTATCTATCACAACATTTACAATAGCCAAGGATTTATGGAGTCACTTGTCTTTCCTCTTTGAAAAGAACACAACTGCCTTCAAGGCAGGAGGCATTTCTTACTCTGTTTTGAATTTCCACATGAACCACAGTGCTTGGCACTCTATAATTTTTGCAAAATATGCCTGATGGTATGGCTCACTAGTAGAGTGCAAGATCCCGGACTTCATTGCTAGTATCATGGAAGAAAAATGAAGCTAACAGTAAAGATGACAAGTAAGAGTGAATGACAATATGAACCCCTCCATTGTACAACAGGGCAACGGAGCCTCAGGAGGCTACTGCGCTGCTCAATGTGCCTCTGAATCAGATCACCATGCAGCACTTCTCCCCGGTCTGTTTCAAGCACACACAATAGGAATTAATTGTGACAGTCAGAATATTGCTGGAGGGGTAAGAATGCAAACAGGGATTTGTAGCTCAATCAGAAGTGTAACTGGGCAGCCCCATCCAAGAAAGAGCTCTGTCAGTGGTGGTGAGGTGCAGGCCTACCTATACGCTGTTTGGACACAGAGCACGGATAGACCTTTTGGCCACATTCCCTGGCATTAGCGCTCAAGAGCACATTGGACAGACAGTTCTCCTGATCATCAGCCCACACCACAGGAACCTCCACTCTCATTCGCATCAGCACTGCCCCTCCCTGGGTGTTTCCCACAGCACTGGTGCCGACCTTCAAGCTCTCCTCCATGCCTTTCCTTTGACAAATATTTGAACCACATACAGTTTCTAAAGTTTCATTAAAAGGGCCAAAGGTCTAGAAATGCCAACACTTAGCTAAAGCAATTCCTAATTTCACAGCAGTTGTTTTTCTAATCCATTCCAGAGGCCATTGCATGAGGGGTGAGAGGGCCCATCAAATCATGCATCCAATTTATTTGGCTTGGCAAAACAAAAAGCAGAAAAAGAAGGTGCAAATTTTTATATGATTGAAATTCATTCCAACGACTACAAATATTTGACATTTTTCTCTTAAGCAAAATGCAATATTAAAACAGTATGGGAAGTGCATGGGGAAAGTGGCACTACGAAGTGTGTCATAAAACAATAAATTGGACAGTATACTCCATTCAGTCTGGACTACATTATGTAAGATAAATTGTATAATACAGAACAGAGAAATTAAAATAAATCAACTACATCAGTAATGGGACGAATGCACCTTGGTTCTGGGAAGCACCTAAGCTTTTACACATCCTTGTCATTAAAAATACACAGGTTTTCAAAGTTACACACTTTCATGTTTTAAACAAGCACAAAAAATTAGAATGTTTTTATTACCTTTTTTCTTCAACTCTTCATCAGGCTCATACATCTCAATGATCTGCATGGCCCGTTTAACATCGTAAAACGGAAACAGAATCTCATTCAGCCGAGGGTCTCGCTGATGCTAGGAGGAGAAGAGAACTGCGCTTAGCCAGGAGGCGGCTCCCATGTCTACGCCTACAATCCCTGCACAGCACACATCAGGACTGTCATGTTTATGAAGCTTTAACTTCATTGACTTTCTACTGTTCTTCCTATAACTTTTCTTGAAAAGTCCAACTTTGGGACTGTTTGGTTGGTTTTTAACTTGCTGTACGAGAGAGAGAGAGAGAGAAAATGGTATGAGTTTTTCCTCTTTAAAAGTTGAAGGATATAGAACACATTGTATATATCAATGGTATCATCTTCTATTTCCTGTATGACAGGTAAAACTTTTGACTGACACGTCTGCAAAATGGGAGGTCAGAATGTTTTCAAAAAATGAAAGTTAAAAATGGCTTTAAAAAGTAAAAAGCAAACATCTCTAAAGTACCTCCAAATATAAATTATTTACTAATTTAAGCTGAAAAAAAACCAAAAAACAGTAACAATAAAAATTTGTTCGATAAGTGAAGAGCACTTTATCTTTGTACATCACTAAGAGATTTCCTGGGGACTCTGACAACTACATTTCCCTGAGTTCACAGGTTTCAAAATGAACCAATTGTGATGATGAAAATTAATTAGCACAAGGATGTCTGTAAATTATAAAACATGAAAAATCTACATTTAGATATCAGGAGTTTGAAAACTATTATTTTCACTCTAAAATTCAAGTCTGTTGCCCTGAGAAAATTCTCCAGGCAGAGAGTACATGAATGATAAAGGTATTGAGGAGGTAGCTGCCATCAGCCTTTTCAAAGTGAAAACTAAGATGCTACTAGCAGGGCAGGAGGCCTAGGGGCAGTGTGTTTTCTGTAGACATGTCTTTCTACTTCATGGCAGTGGATTTACTGGTTAACTCAGGTACAGTAAGACAGAGAGAGAGAGAGAGAGAGAGAGAGAGAGAGAGAGAGAGATGAAAGGAGGGAGGGAGGGGAAGAGAAGAGAGGAGAGGAGGGAGAGATGGAGGGGGACAGAAAGAGAGAGGAGAGGGGAGAAGGAGGGAGGGAAGGAGGAAGGGAGGGAGGGAGACAGAGAAGAAGGAGAGGGAAGGAGGCAGGAAGGAAGAGAAACACACACACACACACATACAGAAAGAGAGAGACAGAAACAGAGACAGAAAAAGCAACAGATAGACAGTCAAAGAGAGACAGCGAGGGGCCAGGGATACAGCTCAGTGGCATAGCGCCTGTCTGGCAAGCACAAGATCATGAGTTTCATTACTTGTATCCCCCCCAAAAAAAGTTTAAACAAAATAGAGAGACAGACAGAGAGACAGGTGGAGGCTGTATGTCCATCCAATTTCCTGATTGCTCACTAAGGATTCCAATATTGCACTGTGTCCCTGGTCACCCCTCAAGTGAATAAATAAAGCAAAGTTCCAATGGAGCAAAGACCAATAAGCAGATATGAAGAAGATCTGATCAATAAACAGGAACTTATCGGCAACTCTTTACTCAAATACATACAGACTTTGAAAACTTTGCAAAAGCCCCCAAGAAGAAACTCTTAAAAGTTCAGATTTCCTTCCCTCATTTGTTTTGGGATGATCACTTGAAAAGAGAGCACATCACACAGGACACACGGCGTCATTTACTAAAGCACGGGGTGACCCTCAGCTTTTCTGGTTTCCCCACCTCTTCCGCAGCACTGAATTAAGGATGTTAACTTCTCAGAAATTAACATCATTTAGTAATTCATCCCAATGTAGCATGCTTCTGTTATAATCCAAGAAATGAGAGTTCAGAACAGCTCACACCCATGCACATGCTAGAGCAGGAGCTGTCATATTCCTAACAGGCCTTGTGATCAGACAGAACAAAAGGGAGGGATTTGCACAGGAAGAGAAACTGGGGTGGACCATGGAATGCCAGGCAAGTGAAGCCATGCCACATGTGTTCAGGAAAGTGATGCCGTCATGCAAGGGTTCCCTAGCCAGGGAAGTAGGAGCTCCACCCAGGCTGAGAATGCACAATTCCAGAAGCAAACACAAAGATCCTCCTGTGAGGCCCATCCCCTCTCCCATGAAAAATGCCGTGGAAGAAGACAGATGTAGGATGAAAAGGAGGCAGAGTTGTGTTCACTGTTGGCCACTGTATTTCTCTTCCATGTTAAAATTAAGGGTCTTTTTTTTTGTTTTATAATTTAACACTATACCTGTTGGTTCCTGGGCTCATGAAGATGATGCAACCAAAATACAGTAATTAAAAAGTGAGAAAAACAAGGGAATCAGTTACTGGGGCAGAAAGAAGTTAGGGAAAGGAGGGGAGGGAATTCTGCTGCCTGTGTGTTTCTGCTTTCTGCATGTGTACATGTGTGTATTCAAACACAAGGCCGGTTTAGGTGTGGTTCGCAGCATTACAATTCACCGGGAGCTGTCAAGAAAGCAATCTTGGTCCCATCCCAGAACCCAAGGCTGGTGTTTTAATAGCCAATATGCTCAAGTTTAAGAAGCACAGTTTCAATCTGTAACAATGTACATTTAGCACACTGGCAAGTCTGTGGGGGGGAAATAAGTAGCTAAACCACAATGACTAATCATTCGAATCCTTATTCATTTGCAATGCCTGCCAAATTAGACTCCATCAAAATGGAGTTAGAGGATGGACATTATCACTCATCTGGCCATCCAACAGAAGCAAAAGGCAGGAAAACCAAGCCCTACCCTGGATGCGTCATAATTCCCTCTTCTAAAAACCATACTCGCAGCATTAAGTGCAGACAACCCCAAAGTGCCTTTGTCTTTGCACTTGTTATCTGATAACACAATCTTTTAATTGCTTCCCCCAAATCCACATTTTCATAAGGCAGCATAGCACAATCTGGGTAAACCAGGTGCAGGAAAACATATGGTAAGTTTGCATTCAAATTATATGACTATGATTTTTATTTGAAAACTGCAATGAGAAAATCATGTCCAAGTCATCCAGAGGAATGCGGCTGCAGTACTGCTCCACTCAGACACAGCACGGTGGGGTAAGCTTTCTGCACTTCAAGGAAGGACCTGCAGTTTTAGTTGGATAAGCAATGTGCCCAAGGATACTGTCCTCAGGATGCCCAGTACTTTATAAGGTAATACTCTACAGAGCTGCCGCAAATGGGTTACACAATTTTGCCCTAATAAATGAGGAGATAATGGACGGGTCACTGTTACTCAGTCCTGACTTTCACAAGATGTCAACTGACACCAATCCAAGAAGTAGCACTGGGATAAATTAATGTGGACGTAAATATTCCAAGAAGATATGAAAAGAGAAATGAATAATTGGCAAAGATAAGCTTACTCATAAGACAAACTATGTCCTCCTTCTTCTTTGGCTATGCATGAGAAAACAGATACTGTAAAAGGAAAAGAGATCTGGGGTCCTTTCCCGGTCCAACTGTAAAAATAAAAATAAATGCAGGCTAGCCCTAAAGTGGTCACAAGATACATGGGAAGCAGGGGAAGACAGCCAGTAGTGAGAAAGTAAAGCTAACTTCGGGTAAAGCGACCGTCTGAGGGTTTGGCTTGCTTATCTTTATTTTGGTTTCTCCTCCTGCCCTTTTCGTCCTCCAGTTCTATGGCTCCCTAGTTGTTATCTCTGTGAAAACCAAATAGAAAACGAAGGTGATGCTAAAGTCATTTCAGTTTTTCTTCAGGTTCAGGGAGAGGGTGGTGAAACTAACTGAAGCCCAGAGATTTTAACTCGTCCTACGATACACACACAGTTGGGATCACAGGAGATCTAGCCGGGTGGTGCTCGCTAGCTCTCCTGGATTCTAGCCTGTTATTTCTGTAGCTTCAGTAAAGAAGGTTTCTTCGGTCCATAGGCTGGGACTCAGAGACAGCAGTGGCAAAGTGTCTGCGATGTGAATGGTAGGTTCTTATGAGTAAATTCTCTATGAAGAACACCAGAATATACATTGCAAGGAGGACTCCAGGAATCCACTAGCCCATGTTGGACAAAACTTTCATATGCAGAAAAATTACCTGAAGATCTTGCAAAATGCTCACTCTAATGCAGAAGGTCTGGGTAGGGCTCAGGAGTCTGCACGTCTAACCTGGTCCGGCCGGGGACGCTGATGCTGCTGTTCTGCACATCACACTAGCCACAGAGGCATGAGGCGCAGGTAAGCAGATGGCGTTAGAGCTACCCAGCAGCCAGGAAGAGCTGAGGGCTGGCAAAGAGGCAGGGGGTGGCACCCACGCCCCACACAGCACCGGCACAGTAAGTAAAGGACCACAGCCTTTGCTCTTCTCCCTGCCTCCTGGAGACATTAGTTCCCTGAGCAGAAAATTTTGTAGAAAGATTAAGAGATGTACAGGCTGCAGGGCAGTGAGTGAGTTTGGCATTGCTGACACGGGTTATTTCTCCTATTGCTGCCTATTCCAATTCGACGATGCTGGTGTACCCCATCTATTGATCTTTGCTCCATTGGTTCGTTCTCTCATTACTTTGCCATGTTTGTGAACATCTGCAAACAGAGATGAAGGCCTTCGCCTTTCCAGTGCTTCTTCTTCTTCCTCTTCTTATTGCATGACCCAGGGTCTCTGCCGAAATGGTTGAGATGACACAGGTAAGGCCTTTTGAAAATGTTCAGGTCTGATCTTTTGGATCATAGACCCTTACATTCCAAGGCCCACTCTTTTCTTGAGTGATTCTTATCTCCTTTCAGTATGGGCTCTGAAGTTGCTCAGCATGAGAGGAGGGTCTGACTTCAGGAAGACATAAAGGGGAGGGCAAGAATGCAAAGGGGTGCAAGGACCTAGCAGAACATTCCCTGGCTTCAACAGCTTTCTTAAGAAGACCCCTCATAGGGGCCGGGGAGATGGCTCAGTGGAATAAGCGCCTCCCTGGCAAGTGCAAGGGCCTGAGTTCAATCCCTGGTTCCGCAAAAAAAAAAAAAAAAAAAAAAAAACTGTCCTATTTTTGCCTATGTTCCTGTTGCATTCACTAGTACAGCACAGGAAGGCAGAGACTCACGGCAGACAATCTGAATGAAAATGAAGGCTGCACACTTCCTTCAACTGTCTTATCATTTCAATAACCTAAAGGACCCTAGAATCATACTGGTTCCATCAGTTCCCTTCCAGAAGTTTAATGTAAGATACAGGTTTACAGGATAAACCCAGAGGAGACTTGATTGACCTTATCAGATACAAAAGTTACATTTCTTGTTATATAGGTCTTGCTTTATCTTGGTCTTAACCATCCATCAGAAAAGTATAAAAATGAAGTATATAAAATACGGTCATAATAATAAGCGAAGCTGTAAATGGCTCTAGTCAACAACTTCTTCGGATAACCCATTATTATTGTGGATTGCTGAACTGTGTTGGATTGTTTCGCTGAATTCAAGCTCCTGTAATAATTGAATGACAATAGAATACCCATCTCTGACAGGACTAAACAAATAAAGGGGATACAAAGGAAGAACTATTCTGTGTTTGTATAAACAATACAGTTAGGATAAATATGCAGTACTTTTGTGTAATTCTATGAGAAGAAAGATTTGCACTAATGGTGTAGGGACAGGATATCCTGTGTGCTTCTTGTACTATGCATAACCACTACAAAGATAATAATGTGAAAAGTATTAATTATTGAAACTGTACTATAATTTAGCTTTAAAAAAAGGTATACAGCTACATTCTCTTAATTCATTGGTTAGAGGCACCTGCTCTAATAGTATTTGTAGACAGAGTATCACATATACACTTTGTACAACAAAGTCACTATGAAAACAATGTGCAATGAATTAATTGTTGAATCTGTCCTACTAATTTGATTTGAAACTGTTTCATTGCTATTTGTTCTTCAATAAAATACAATTTTAAAAAATCTAAGTAAAAATTAAAAAAAGGAAGAAGCTTATGAGAAGGAAGCATGAAAACAAGACAGTACAAACAGCCACAGTCATCGTGAGGGATAGATACTTGTCTAAGGAAAGTGAGAAAATCCTACAGACAGAGTTTTAAATACTCATTAAAGTCAATGCAAAGATTTTAATAGTTCTTAAAAGTAAAAGTGTAAAGTTTTTAAAATAAAAGTTTAAAAAGAAGTAGTAATTCCAAGAGGGGATTATTGGGGAGACCAGTGAGAAGAATGCAAAGAGGAAATGTGACAGGTCAGAGGTGACAGGAGCAGTAGGTTCTGCATTCAGATAGCAAGATGCAGTATGAAGGTCTCTGTTTATTAGAGGACTGAGGGCCAATGCACACAAAAGGCAGCATTTCAATAAGTGACAAAAGGATGATGTGGTAGGCTTTCGCTTCTCTACTAAGCAATTTTTCTTCTTTAGTAGAAAGGTGGATTCCTGCCCACCTCACCAAATTTAAGATGACCAATGAACCAAAGTGTATGAAGAAGGGAAATCTGGAGGAAAATCAAGCAACAAAAGGAGGAAAGAAGGAAAGGGAGGCAAGGAAATAAAACAAAGCAATGGAACTTCTGAGCCATAAAATGTGCCGTAAGAATATGTACAGGGCCTGGGTAAAGCGTATGTGCATTGTATCCATGTGACTGAGAAGTAGGAGCACAGAAAATCTGAAATGTTTTATGCCATTATGTTTAGCTGAAGAAGTTGATTACAAGTAGGGGCATCTGTGCAGATGCATGGACCTGCTTTTCCTTTTCACATGGATGCATTGAGACTATGGTGAGAACAGTTTGTAAAGTGCAACTGTATGATTTAGAAGCCCCTGAACCTTCACAAGGAATAAAAAAAGAAGACTTCTGGCAAGGATTGACTTGTTTCCACAATATAGTGAGCCACAAACTACCTGTTGTATTTTTTAAGGTAGTTCCTCCCATGTGGCATGACATTTTCCTTTCTTTCCCCTCTCTCTCTCTCTCTCTCTCTCTCTCTCTCTCTCTCTCTCTCTCTCTCTCTCTCTCTCTCTCTCTCTCTCTCTCTCTCTCTCTCCCCGCCAGTGCTAGGAATCAAACTCAGGGTCTTACACATGCTAAGTGTGTGATTTACCACTGAGCCAGCTGTCTTCTATGATATTTCTCTATATGGCATGATGATTATTTTTAATTACTTTGGAACAAAAATGTATTATCTGCCCCTTACCCATAATTTTCTTATTTATTTGTTGGGGGAAAAAAAAAACACTGAACTTTCCTTTTGAGCTAGTAAGATCTTTGATGGATTTTGCTGAAAGGAAAACATTGATTTTGCATGTGTAAAGAAAAAAAAATTCATTTTAGTCAGAACAAAAATTGCCATCTTTACTCTTCTCAAAATATTTTTCTCTTGTGCTTAAGCAAAATTTGTCAGCCAATTTTGGTTGTTCAATGAATCATATTTTAAAATTAGCTCTAAGCTTGTTATAAAAGTGAAAAGTAAAATTTAATCTATAATCCAATTGGCCTGATACTATATTTTCACCCAGGAAATCAAGTGTTGTGCTTGCTGTCAAAATATCCTATTAGAACCTACACATTTCTATTACATGCAATCAATTAAAACACAAAAATAAAGCTTTCCAGCCCATGCAAAAGTATGCATTAAAGTGAACAATGGAGAATCCAACTAGAGTGTGATAAATTCAGCCCATTCTCTTCCTATTTATTGAGATTGGTAGAAAAAAATACCTGAAATATCGTCTTGCAAAAGCACAAGACACATTTAATTAAAGATATAAAATTCACACAAATACACAGAACTGGAGCTACACATCACAGTGAGAAACCAACACAAAGCCGTGTGCAAAGCCAGCATGAAGGAAGCGGACAGACACATGGGCGGTAGCTGATTTTTGCACCTGGTAAGGCCATGATGGAAAGATCAGCCAGTGAGAAGCAAAGCGAATAAGGGTGTGGGGTGCAGGCATGCAATGAGAATGCAGGAGGAGGCAAGCACTGCACACAGACTGGATGGAGTTAATGTATGAAAAAGCTTACTTCATTTAGAAAGCTCACTAATTGGTCTACCGTTAAATAATCAGTTTTGTCTCCATTGCTGAAAAGAAATTTATTAGAAAAAGTAAGTTTTTTTTTTGTATATGATGCTACAGTAGGTACGATTTACATGTTGACATTTGCTAAACTTATTTTCTAATCCTAAAATAGTGCTCAATTCTTAAATGGCCAGAGACTGTTGGTAAGGGGGAAAAGCCCAACTATAATACAGGAAATGAAACCCTCCCACCAGAACGACAGAAAGGTGTCTGCAATTCTTTAGCATTATCAAAAGATGTTATTGCAAAACAACATGTAAGTCATCCATTTGAAGTAATTGGAATGAATGAACTTTTGAACAACATATTAACATTCCAAATTGAATCTAGTTAGTTCACATAATGGGTTAATACCTAAAGGAGCAGGTTAAAATTGTAGATCGTTAGTAAAGCCAATGCCGGGGGGAAGGGGGGGAGGTTCCAGGTGCTGCAATTAATTTATGTTACAGTTGCTCATAACCTGAGTGAACTTTTATAGTAATCAACTAGGGTGAAAATGTAACCCTGGCTACATATTCCTCCTCCTAACAATATTGTATTAAAATATCATGGCAATTAGATGTTTTAAATATATAAAACTATAAGAATAATATTTATAGAACACTTTCTCACAATTAGGACTTACATTTTTTTAAAAAGATCTTCTATATCTGTCCGAGGACAAATCTTTTGTGTAAGTTCATAGAACTTTTCATAAGTAAATGCAGCCGGCTCAATTTCATCGTTCTGTAAAGAATAAAAGTGTTGTAAATCATAGAACTCTTTTTCTCCTCAGAGACCAGACACTGCAAGGTCACAAAACACAATCTTGATGACTGCCAACCCTGGAAACCAGGAGGGCAATCTCGGGGCCACCTTGCTCTGTCATTGTCTGTATAAACAAATACTTTCAGTTACCACAACATCTGGCTACAGCTGGGCTTCTCCAGGCAACACACAGAGAACAAATACAGAGATAACTTTCCCATCTCTCTTTGAGAGGTAAAGCAAGTGTGTATATAGAGGATGCTGAATCAATAATTCCAAGTACTTAATTATGCCTATTTCGTGAATTTTCAGAAGACCAAAGAAAGGAGCCTAGAATGACTGCATTAAGATTTGACTTATACTGAGATGTCTGTTTCAGATAGGACTGGTTAAAGAGCTCTTAAATAATTCCTCCAGCTCATAAAGTAATTTCAATTATTTAAAACCTAAACAGTCTGCACACAAAATGATTGGTTTTGGAGGGATACTTTATAAAATATTGCAAAATGACCTTGAAGAAATGAATTTATTAGTGACTTGCTCATAGTGACGTGTGCAGGGTTAAGCCTTCTCTACAGTAAGTTCCATGAGCATGGAAAGAATGGCTTGGCTTTCACTTCCCGTCTTAATAAAATTGACACAAATAATTTAGAAGCAAACTAGTTGAATTTTAAAACATGAAGATTAAAATGTTCAGAGAAAGGGAAGAAGGAGAAAATAAAGTTAACTTTACTATATATAGTTGAATCTAATTTGGAATCGAATTAAGATCAGTGTAATATAAAGAATTCAGCTTATCATACTTGAGAGCACAAATAAAGCAGTTTTAGAAACACATTAAGTCAAGGAATACCTTTCCACTTGGAAGGCCTAACTCCTTGAGCGCTTGAAAGATCACTTTTTCTGTTTTCCCCGATGCAAAGGTTCTAGTAATACTAGGGCAACAAAGAAAGAAAGAAAAATTCAAGTTACTGCTAATTATGATTTCTTTGATCCAAAGATCCAAGTACTCCTAGGAATGGTGGAACTGGGGGAAAGAAGAATGAGAATAAAAACATTCTGCATTTGTAGAAGGCTCCAAGTTGCCCAATCTAACTCTTTCCAAGTCCTTCTGGCTATTGGTGCTGATCCTGCTACAGATGGAACCTGATGCTAAACAAACGGTCTCTATGGTGTTGGTGAACAGTGGGATACACAGGGTTGGACAAAAACTGTTGCATTGTGGCCCTAAGTAATTACTCCCTTAGGAAAATGTGATGTGCTAGGTACAGCAGTAACTAGAAAAGAAAACTTCATTTCCACAGATATGGAACTGGAGAAAGAAGTAGCCTGTAGAGCTGAGCATGGGCTCTGGCTGCTGCCGTCCTGGTTTTCATGCTAACCAGCTGAGACATGTCATCAAACAGATTTGAATTTTGTTTTCATGCTCAGCACTCTTGAGCCACTCTTGTAACAGCAGCTGCCTCGATAAGTAAAGACTTGCTAATGAATATGACAGGTTGGGGGACATGACAATCTGGATTGCCAGGTTGATTTGGTTATGAAATGCCTAGAAAATTGGTAAAGCATATTCTGGGTATGTTATGAGGTCTTCCTAGAACTATTGGCATCTGGGACAGCAAAAAGGGGAGACATGCCCTGAGCATGAGTCCTATCCTACAGGATGAGGATCTAGAAGGAACAAAAGCAAAAAAGGATTCTCATTGGTGCATGCTGTGACTCTGTTTCCTGACCACCAGGAGCTGACCTGCTTGCCCTGCCACACCCTTCCACCATACTCTTTCTGCTACATATAAGCCTGAAAACAAAAGAGCCAGTTGACGATGGGATATAACATAAGAACAAAAGGCAAAACAAACCTCTTTTTCCTAAATTCCTATCCTTGGGCAGTTTGTATCAAAATAGAATGCTGACTAGCATGGAGCAGGGGCAAGTTTTCAATAATCTAACAGAGTCTTGGCAGGATCCTGAGATGTGATATTTCCAAATAGCCCTTAAACTGGTACAGTGAGCACCATCGCTATCTAATGCACAGTTCTTTAATGAGCCTACCTTCTGGTGGGGACACAAGAGAGTTTCATTATAAATGTATGGATGACATGCAGCATAACAGATATCAAGGAGAAGATTGGTACCGTAGAACCCAGACCTCAGCTCTATACTGTGCCATAGCTCCCAAAGGAGCCTTGCTTCACTCCCTGATTGGAAGCCCTGGAAATGTGTTATTATGGATTTGGAAACTCTAAATTTGGAGGTCCAGCTTTTGCTTGAGGATGGAGCTTAGTTTATCTGTAAAGCTTGGCTTAGGAATGTCTTCTGCACACCAGTGAATTCCTAGAAGCATCTCATGCCTGGCTTTGCATACATTGTGCCATTCACACTAATTGAAAGGCAGGCTGCAAATGTAAGTACTGACACCCAGAGAATCTTGATGAATGGGCAAAAGCTTCACTTTAACTGCTGAGTACAACTTCCCAAAATAGACTGGGAGTAGCTTTAGATAAATGAATTACTATGAGTTTATTTGAAGCTTTATTGTTTCATATTATATCAAGTACTATATGAAGAAGTATATTATGAAGAGTGTTTGAGACAGCTGTGTTCAATTTTAAGGAAGCCTATGCATCTGTTGACATAGTGGAGCAGGGGTGTTTGACATCAACTGAACTGACCAACAGAATTCTAGTACAGAGGGTCCTGCATTCATATTTTCTTACATCTCAAGAGTTCATGCAATTTTATGCACTGTATTGGGGTCCAATGGAATTTACCTAGCATTATAAATTCAGGTTAAAGCAGCTCTTCTGTATGTCTTTCTTTTGAAAAGTATGTTTTGGACTGGGGAGATGGCTTGGTAGTCTAAGTTCCTGCCTGGCAAGTGCAAGGACAAGAGTTCAACCCTCAGTACCACATGCTATACCAGCCCTGAAATTCTGGGTGTGCTGTGCCAGCCACTGAAACCTGGCATGGGGCACACACTTGTAATCTCAATGCTGGGGGAGGCTGACACAGGAGAATCATGATGAGGTTGAACTGCGTAGCAAGACCCTCTATCAAATAAATAATAAAAATAATTTTGAAGTATGCATTATGCACATGCACAGGATAATCAGGCACCTGTAATCAGTAGGAAAATCTTTGTATAGCACATTTGAGGCTAGTCCAGCCAGCCCACACCTCTGTTAGGTTTTAATGGGCCTGGAATAAGGAGACAGAGAATGATGGACATACCTGAACCTCAGGGACATGGGAAGGGAAGAGTGTATAGAGAACAAATCCTTGTCTACTGCTTGTGCAGGTGCCA
>PVKA01043999.1:0-16465 GCA_004027165.1 Ctenomys sociabilis
AGGAACTGAAAGAAAATGGTGAATTGCTGCCTGTACTGAGAGGAGAAAATTAAAAATGTTTAACATGGTGACCAACTATTACAAGACAATTACAGTGGTGCAGTTCATGATTTGGTCCTCAGAAGTGGACTAGGAGTAGAAAAATGCTTCTTCTACAGTTATGCTTTGTGTATTTCACAAGGTTGTGCTGAATGATGTTAGATTTTTTTTCCACCCAAAATACAATGCAATAAACATCTTAATTCAGTTAAAAGTAATTCTGTGTAAAAAAGTGTATCTTTGTAGTGATGTTAAATGTTACTGTAATTAATCTACATTAAGTCTTTTTCTGTGGGAGTCTCCTAGCACACTCCTCAGAAAATGGAGAACAGTGATGGAGCACAATGCAGGAGCATAGTGCAGCAGCTCAGTGTTGAGAGCAGCTCGTGAGCCAGCTCAACGGCTCCCCTCACTGGCGAGAGGTCTCTTTACAGCTCTGGAAAAATCTAAAAATGTTTTCCTGTTGAGTTTTGCACTGGTGAAATTGTGGAGGCTGCACAGGAAGTCTGCCTTTCAGATTCACGGCGAAAGCACCAGAAGCACTTTAAGGAATATTCAGGAGAAAAGTGACTCCTTGTTGAGTATGTGGTAGCAAGCACTTTTAAAATAAAAACTAGGAAGAGTGGGTAACCATGACAAAGTGAGAATGTTTGAAACATAACAGCTTATCTTAATCATTGCAATATTCAAGTAGGTCAAGAACATTTGGAAAATTTCAGCAGTCTTTTGATGCTAAATTTTAACACCTTTGAGAAAGAGTTGCCTCACTCAGCTTTCGTGGCGAGGCTTTACCCCCCATGACTCTGTCGCAGAGCCAGGTTTTTGCCTCCTGCATCACATGTGAGCCTTACTAAATTATCCCTGCCTATTGTTCTGAGCAGTGAAGGCTCTGTGATCCTGCATGGTGGGAAGTAAGGGACACACAGGTTGGTAATTGAGGTAAAGCAGCCAAGGAGGAAATGCATGTAAGCTCAGGCTGTGTCTACTCTGGGTGGGCGGGCTGGCGGGCATGTACTGCAGAGGATACTCTTCGCAGGTCCTGAAAGGCAGACAGGCCTTCTTTGCCTAGAGGGAGCTAGAATGCCCATCACAGTGGATTTTCCTCTACTCTCTCTCTCTCTCTCTCTCTCTCTCTCTCTCTCTCTCTCTGTCTGTCTGTCTCTGTCTCTCTAAGTTTCTTTTAAGACTTGTAAAAACAATTGAATTGAAAATGTATATAAGTAAAACTTGCAAAATGTGGATGGAAGTAGAACTTTGAAATTTTATTAAGGCATTATTTTTAGGGGGATATAGAGGAAGGATTTATAATTATCTTGCATACTTCAAAATGATTTGCATACAGCATGTACGTATACCCTACTTTGTGTTGAGCTCAAGGAACACCTTGCTTATGTAGGCAAGTACTGTGCCACATCCCTGGCCCCTAAGTTGGTTTTAACCTCACCTTATCCAAAGTAAGGTTACTGTTATTGTTATAATTTGTTAAGCTTATTTTTCCTCTTCTTAATGTACTTTTTTTTTTTTTTTTTTTTTTTTTTTTTTTTTTTTTTTTGAGTGGAACCATAATTGAACTCAGGCCCTTATGCTTGCCAGGGAAGCACTTATTCCACTGAGTCGTCTCCCCAGGCCCTTAATGTACATTTGATTAAATAAAATGCGTAACTTTTAGCCTAAGTGTGCGCCTCCAACTTGGCCAGAGGCTGTTGCTGTGCTATTGTCACATGGCTCATGGATTTGGGAAAGCCTCCCTCACCCTGGTCAGGCTGTGTGTTTAGTGTCATGGGCCCATCTGAAAGCTTGTGTGTATCCTGCATGGCTTATCCTTTGTTCCTCTGGGTTTGTTATTGCTCCATTTACTCCAGGTAGGTTGAGTGACAGCCAGATGTTTCTGGATAAATGAGATGATCAAGAAATCTTGTTTATGCAGACTGATGGGCATTCCTACCTTGATTTTATTTTTTATGTTTTTTTGGTGGAACTAAGGATTGAACTCAGGCCCTTGGGCTTGCCAGAGAAGCACTTATTCTACTGAGCTATCTCCCAGGCCCCCCTACCTTGATTTTATTAGCACTATTCTAGCAAGTAGGAGTCTTGGGCCCAACTAAATTTCCCCTTCAAGTTTTCTTAACAGAATAACTTGCGAATGACTTTATAGTTGAGCCTGTCCTTTGATATGTATTTTATTTCAATTTTAATCACTAATGGTGAAATGTTAGGGACAGAGTTGTTTGGGCTTTTGAAAAATCCCATAAGTTCATAAGGAAAGGTGACTGTTGTTTTGTGTGATGCTTCATGGAGTGTTTGTCAGGGGAGGAAACTTGAAGGTAGGTGTGTTGAGGTGTGATTAGCAAGTTTAGTGGTTGAGGTCCAGTCTGCATAGTTGGTGCTTGGGGAACAGGAGTCGTGGAGCTGACCTGTGAGTGCCCAGTTTTCTCAGCCTCACCTCCAGGGTGGAGGTGAGAAAAGAGTTAAGTCTGAAGTACACAGAGCATCTGGTACTGGAGTAGGCCTTCAGTGGAGAGAGACATCTGCCATTGGTTTTAGTTGCCTGTGTGGAATGAAGGTGCCTTTATACCTGTGATAAACTAGTGAAGTCCGTTTTATCCCCAGGAAATAAGGCCTCCTATTGGAAGGACTGATTGCCCTTCTAGAAGTGGTTGTTAAGTAGGAGCCATAGTGGTCCTCACTCGGGAAAGCTTTTAAATTCTGGCTTGTGCCTGGATGCAACTTCTTTGTCAGGAAAGGGTTGTAGGGAATTTGTGTCCCCTTAGAGAAATACTGCAGGGATAGAATTTTAAAAACCTTTTTAATTTTTAAAAACTTACCACAGGGGAAAAACCCCAGTGGGTGAGGCTAGGTAGGTAGTGAAGATTCTCTTTGCAGGTGAGTAATTGAGTGAGTTAACTCACTTGCTCAAAGGACAGTTGTAGGGACAGAGGTGGGGTTTCTCTGGGATTACTGTATTGGTCTCTGAGATCTGACATTTGC
Source organism: Ctenomys sociabilis (assembly GCA_004027165.1). NCBI lineage: Eukaryota > Metazoa > Chordata > Mammalia > Rodentia > Ctenomyidae > Ctenomys > Ctenomys sociabilis. Next base: position 3,028 of record PVKA01043999.1, read on the forward strand.
TGCTCCCAAGAGGCCTTCTTGTGAAAGGTGTGTGGAATTGAGTTGCATTTTATCTGTGATAAACTTTAATTGAGACCATTTTCGGGGCATTGGTCTTTTGGACTCAGGCAGTACCTTTACAGATGGATTGACTTCCTGAAATCTTAAAGAGTTGGTCTGGAGCCTGCTTGCAGGTGAATAGTTCAGAATCTGCTACAATAATGGGGTTGGGGGTTGGCCCGCCGAGGTTGGCAGAGCTGCCCTTGAGCTGCAGGGTCAGCCCTCATGTAGACACAGGATCCATCATTACAGGTCCAGGCCTTGTGTGGCTTAAGAAGAAAAATCATTTGCCATTTTCAGTCTTTACAGAAGTGTTTATTCTACTGAGCATAAAGTTTTAAAATAAAGATTAAAAAAAATTAGTCTCATTTTAATAAGACTTCATTCTAGTCAAGACAATAAGCACCTGCTTCAGTGGAAGCAATTGCACAAGACTGATTTCAGTGATCCATTTTGAAGTTAAAAGCCTGAGACTGTGGTATGGAACACGATTTCTACTTCTGAGTTACTTTTTAAATTGGAATTAGTTTTCTTAAATTTGACACTTGGAACTTGTTATAAAATTTTCTAAAATACTTGGTTCTTTGCAGATAAATCCATGTTTTGATGTGTACTTCAGATGTTAAGCCCTAGGACTACAAGTTGATGTGGCTTAAGGGTGCTTATTCACCACCTAGGTGATTTTAAAGATCTTTGTGTAATTGCTACTCTTATTCTCTATTTAGTCTTGTGGCTTTTTCCGCACAATGTTGGTGGTTACAGATGTTCAGATTTGCAAGATGCCTGCACTAAGTTTTAGGGATGGTTTGGCAGGGTGTGGGCTGGGCTTGCCTCAGGCTCCTCCTGCACAAGGTTCCATGGCTGGGCATTGAGACTGAACCAAGACTTCCAGATCCAGCCCTGGGTCTGATGTCTGAAGTCCATGTGGGTGCACAGGACAGCTGCATGGCTGAGGAAACTTGGCAGAGGTCTACAGCTTCTGAAATGACACAGCAGCTTTACCTTTTTTGTTAGGATTTGCAGGAAACTATTAAAAAAAGTTTCATGACTTGGCAGATTCTAACTATAAAAGCCCCACTGTGCTTCCCCACATTTACCTAAATGATTATCTGTATATATAGCTAAGTGTGTTTAATCTCTTGAAACATCACATTTTGAGGAAGTTAAGGATTTCTTACATGGAACACTAGAGGGAGTACCTGAATTGTTTGTTGGTTGTACCTTGCTGACTGCTCCCTGGCTGCCATCTACCCAGCCAGCTAGCCATCTCCCCCTCCCTGGTGTGGGATCTGGTTTCCAGGAGGACTATTCTTCAGTTCTACAGCCTTGTTTGATCCAAAGCTTGTGACCTAGGTATGGTGGCGTTACCTAAGAGGGAGGGGTTGGTAAATTTCATAAGGTAGGTAATTTTGCTTAAGAAGAGCCATGAAAACAATTGCAAAGTTGGAGGCTTGGATGCTCTCAGCCTTGTCATCTGTTCCTCTCTCTAATCCTTTTTTCTTTCACTGGGAAAGTTTCAGATGTTTGACCTTTGGACTGCAGGTGGAAGGAAAGTCTTAGGTGGTTTTGAAGTAAGCCAGAGCACTTGTTTTTTTGTCTGCCTGCTCGTCCTCATATGAGGATCTTGTCCTGGCATCATGAGCTCCTGGAGGGTAGGGAGCATGTCTCACGGTGAGGAGGATTAGGCTCAGCAGGGTCCTGGGCAGAGTGATTGGGTTATTGGGTTACTGGGCTATTGTGCTAAATCTTTGGCTCACCTGTGCTGGTTTCTGTCTCCATCTCTTTACTGCATACCCTGAGATACACAGTATAGTTTCAAAAACTAGAATGTGCCAAGCACGTTGCTAATGAAACCACAGGGCAGGCTCTGGGGAGTGTAGGGTAAATCCTACCCTTCATATGCCCACAGTAAGATCCACATGTCTGGAGCCCCTCTTTGTACTTGAGGAGTGTCTGCACCACTTGTCCTACTGCCTGGGCAGGAGCCACCTGCCTTGATCCCTGGAGTCTGCATGTAGGGGCAGCTGTGTAAATTGAGGCCTATTGCTCAGAAAACAGGATGGAGTGCTTTTAAATTACAAAGCAACACAGCTTCTCCTTCATATTTTTTTTTGTTACTGGAGGATTTGATTTGCTATGTAATGTTCTAAGTGAATCACAAATGTCTTGCTTTTTTTTTAATGAATATGTAGTTTATTTTTTATTTTTTAATTTATTTTATTGAAATACAAATGTCAGACAGTTTCGAGACAACCATACAGATTCGATAAATTAATACACTGCAAACTGTTTTCATAACGTGTCTTGCTTTTCTTTACAATGTGCAGAGATAGTTTTCACATGTTTAACTTATATGTGGAATATCAGATGGTGTGGTGGTGTCTGAATTCCTGCTGCAATGGCAGAGAGCCTGCACTGAAGGAGGCTACTTCACTTGTTCTGTGTACATTCCATCAGTCCTCTGCCACCATATACCACAGGAAATGTCTCAGATCTGCTCATGTCTGTGCTGCTGTCCCAGTAGACTTCGTTTACAAAGTAAAATTTCAAAGGTAAAATTACAAAGAGTTCTAAGACTGACAGGAAAACCTTATGTTGGGGTACTTCTGAGAGTGTGGCCTGAATGTTGGGGATGGGATTAAGCCTGCTGGGTGTTCTTCCCTGGGGTTCCTGTTAAGGACCCCTGTGTTTATTTTTTTGGTGGAACCAGGGATTGAACCCAGGCCCTTGCACTTGCCAGGGAAGCACTTATTCCACTGAGCCATCTCAGCAGGGCCCCTGTATTTAAATGTTTTCTTAGGGAGTCTTTTTCAGAGCTTGATCTAAGTGCTTGCTGGAGAAATGTGCGCAATACTGCAGCTTACTCCCTCATTCTGTATACAGCCAGCCCACCTGGTGCTTGCCAAGTGTCACCAGGTAAGTGAAGTGATTTAATTCTCATAGCCCTTTGAGAACCCCACGGTAGAGGGGAAAGTGAGGTACAGAGGTGGAGCACACTGCCCAAGGTTCTACTGCTGATCTGGTTGGGTTCCTGGCTCTGGCGTTCATCCTCCCACCCTATGCAGTTTCAGTGCAGCGACGTGCTTCCAGGTGGCCCAGGACAAAGGCCCCTGAGCAGAGTAGAGGAGAGTTGGTCCTGATGATAGTTTGGTCCCACAAAGGCCAGACCTACAGGAAGCTCGGGTAGGGAGGATGGCCCTGGGATAATGGATGTGTGACTCCTCTTCTGCTATGGGAAAACTGGCCCCCAAAATTTGCCAAAGTGGGGCTGTAACCAGGATGGTATGCTGTTCCTGCTGCCCCCCTCCGCACTAGCATTCAGGCCTGGGCTGGAAAGGTGACCTGCTCCTGAAAAGTAAGTGCAGGACAGGCTTCCAGGATCTTGTGTTTCCCGTGACTAGAGGGCAAGCACGTGCTCATGAAGCTAGAGTTCACTGGTTGCTTTGCCTGTGTATCAACACTGGAACAGAATCTTGTGTTCAGTCCTGACCTTGTTCAGATGTTGGCAAATATGCCTGCCAAGGATCTGGACAGATATGTGGATTTAGAAGGATCAGAGCCCTTCGGGTGCTGTTTTGCATCAGAGCACATTGCCCCTTCTGCACTGGTTCCCTCTCCGCAGACTTGTTTCTGTCCCTTTCAAGGGCCGTGGTTCAAGTGCGCACGCTGCTGGGGGCATTCTGTATTCGCCTCTCTCCTACAGGGGTGGCCCCATACGCTTTCTCTGATAGGTTGCCCCAGGTGCACCTGCATCCTGATGCTTGCGTCGCTGCCTGTTTTGAACCCGGCCTGGATTGACTGGGTCCCTGTTCTTGACTGTTGGGTGCCCTGGGACTCTGCAGAGATCTCCACTGCTCACAGCCCCAGTTAAAGGAGTTAGTTGGAGCCCCAAGCACCGTGATGACCGGCAGTGATCAGGGTCACCTGCCTGCTTTGAGCTTGCTTGCTACTGTGGCCTTGTTAAGCCTGTGTGTGACCTTGAAAGGATAGAGTGGTACCCGGGTCACTGCTGATGGCAGAGGTCAGCACCGGTCTGCAGTCCTTTGCGGCTGGCAGCGCTGCCCATGTCCACACGAGGGCGCTGCATACCATGTTCTTACGGGCGGGCCGTGTCGCCTGCAGATGCAGCTTCCGGACACCAGGTGGCGCAGAGGACCAGACAGCATAGAAGCTGGTTGGAAAGCTCCCTAAACTACACAGCGAAGGTGAACAGATTATAGGAGGGTATTGTCACTGCCGATACTGATCTTCATCCTCTGGCAAAGTTTGTCAGGCGTTGCCACTGCGGTGGTACCCCTACGCCCTTTGAAAGTCACAGTTTGTACATCACATTGAAGGGGCGCCTCAGAGGGGAAATACATATATGTCTTAGAATCCTGTTTGGAGATCCTTGGATTTTTGTCCAGTCATCTACGTATATCTGGATGCACTTAATGGATATATATATATATATATATATATATATATATATATATATATATATATATACTTTAGTTAGGAGCTGTGTTGTACTGGGGCCACATACACTTGAGGATTTATTATATAGGTCTTGATTCTTGACTTGCAGGAATATTTCAAATGAGATGAAAAAAAAGAGTTAAAACCAGTATCTTGGGCTGCACCAGATGGGGATGGTCATACCAGAGCAGGGCCCTGTGGTGCGGGTGGAAACGCTGGGCCCTGGCACTGTGCCAGCTGTCTGTGCTTTCTCTTTGCCCTGGTCACCATCTGTGCCATGCACTGTGGTCATGCTGTTGTCTCCTGAGACACAGATGTGTGGCTCCTGTCAGGTTGCCACACCAGATGTGCCCAGGGCCCCTGCTCAGCTGACTGGGCCCCACTGAGACCCTGCTCTCCAGGTGGCACAGTGGCCCTTCCAGCACATGCTCCCTCCTTTTCTGAGCAGCATAGGAAAGTGGTGCAGGGCTGGCCAGATGGCTCAGCAGATTAAACCACCTGCTTAGGCAGAGTGCAGCAACCAGGGTTGGATCCCTGGCTTGCTGTGCTGCTCTGCCCTGGGGTGTGCTGAGATGGCAATTGAAACTGGGCATGGTGGTGCCTATAATCCCAGCACTTGGGAGGCTGAAGATAGGAGAATCACTGTGTGTTCAATCTGTAGTAAGACCTTGTAGACCCTGTACTAAATATAAAATAAGCAAAACAAAAATGATATTATACTTTTGAGCTGTGGCTGCCCAGTTTTCAAGAGGGACTTTCTTGATAGAGCTGATGTGCCCCAAGGCATTCCTGTCACTTTTGAGGCCATGCACATGGTGCCAATGAGGGCCATCTGTGGGGGCCTGGCTCTGTCTCTTGAGCCCACCCCAGCCTCCTTGAATGGCTTCTGGCATGGGTTGATGGATGGAAGCTCATTATTTTGTCTGTCTTGAGGAAGGTATTAGCTTGGCAGTTAACAAAGTATTTTAATTAAAGAAGGAAGAGTCATTCAGGCAAACTAGACTTGTTCCCAGACTTAAATGCCCTGTCAGAGTTATAAGTTTGGTTAATTTCTACACAAGCCTCACTGTTTTGGGAGGAGTTCAGCTGGCAGTCTAGGGGAGACACAGCATCAGGCTGGACACTGTGGAAGAAGCTGGCTTCCTTCTCTCTCTGTGAAAGCGCCCAGCAACTGTCCTTATCCCTGTCCTCCAAGCCCTTTCCGCTCTGCACCAGACCAATAGACTTTCAGGTTGTTCCTCACCCCTTTTCCCAGTCCCTGGCTGGCTGCACAGTACCCTTAACTTCTGTATGTATTTGAGCTGTCCTGTGCTTTCTCCAAAGGCCAGCCATTGGGACTTTAAAGAACTTATTGAGATAGTTGTAGGTTCACATCAAATGGTAAGAAAGGATACACAGAAGTTCTCTTACCCTTTGGTCACTTCTCCCAAAATGAAACTTCTTACAAAATTGTAGCCTGGGGCTAGGAAAGTAGCTCAGTGGTACAGCATGTACCTAGGTAGCATGCTGAAGGCCTGTGGTTTGATCCACAGAACTGAAAAAAAAGGAAAAGCTACAGCACAGTAACACAGCTAGGATATTAACACAAATGTAATTCACAAATGTTGATTTGCCAGTTTTGTGTGCACTCATTTGTGTGTTTACTTCTATGTGACTTTGTGTGGAGGGTCATGCACCCCCCACCCCATTGTCAAGTCACAGAGCAGCTGCTGGGCCCCGTGAGGTTCCCTTCTCCATCCCTTGGTACCCAGGTACCCATAGATGGCTGGCAGCAGGAGCCTTCCCCAGGAGAGGTGCACTGGGGCAGGAGCATTGCTTGGGGAAGGTGCTAGTGCTGCCCTTGGAAGTCGAGAGTGGGAAAGCCTCCCCTTCCCTTGAAGCATCAAACTTAATACAGAACTTGGTGACCAGGGCAAGCTACTCCTGAGGAAAGCTGGAAACATGTTTGACTTCTTATTCAAAATGTGGGCAACTGATTTCAAGTGCCTCAAAATAGAAACTGTAAGAAGACAAGTTTTAGGGTTTTAGGAAGTCATATGTTCTCCACTGGCCCTTGTGTGTCCAGTGAGAAATGTGCTTGGATTTATCCCAAGCCAGTGATCAGGACAGGACATTGTATCCGGAGGCTTTCCAGCACACCAGATTTACTGTGGCAACAGCTTCCTAAAGAGTGCTCAGGAAGATGGTATTCCAATAAAAAGCTCGCCGGCTCTCAGTGAAAAGTCAGAGCTGCAAAACATGGAGAAAGTGATTTGGCTTCATTACCTCTAAGTGCTCTGTGCATTACAGATGTAGGGGGAGATCAAGGACACTGGGTGAGTTAATGGAAATGCCCTCTCACTACAGGGATGCATTTAACAATGCTTTTTCATAAACGTAAATATAAAGACCTTACTGCTCCTAGAAACAGCCTTCATGTTTAATCGTGAATTCCTAGGAGCCCCAATGATGATGAGGTGCTGCTGCCCCAGACCAGGTTCTGGCGGCTTGCTGGCTGCGTGTGGCCTGGCAGCCTGGGGGGATACTTCTTGTCTGCCCACTGGGCTGTGGCCAAGTGGCTGCTGAAGGCCTGCTGTTCTGCTGGCTTTCATCCAGGGCTTCGGGGGATGCTCTTCTTGGAGTATGTTTTGGTCATACTTGGTCACTGCAGAGGGACTCAGGTTACTGAAAGCGGGAATCTGTGTACTTTTAAGTGTTTTAGTTGCTTGTGCCTAGGGGAATATCAGACTGGCAAGTGTTTGTGTGTCAATATTGGTGGGTATTCATGATGTTTGTTCATGATCTGCTCTCTCCTTGAGCTTCCCCCTCTTTCTCTTTGTTTCTCTTTTTTTCTCTCTTCTTCTCTACCCCCTCTCTCCTCTCTCTCTCTTTCTCTTTCTGTCTTTTCCTCTCCACACATTCAGGCAGGTATCTGCCTTTTCTTCCTCATCCTGGGGAATGTCTGTACCTGTGAGGGCACCCTGTCCTGCTTCATGGAGCAAGGGCCCCCAGGAAGACAGATTGGAATAGAGGAAGTGGAGGGGAGATGAGAGGGGCCCCCAACCCAGGATCCTTCATGGCAGGGGTGGGGGAGTCCTGAGATCTCCCAGGTGGAGGTAGCATTGCATAGGAGATGGAGGGAGGCCAGACTGGCTGGACCCCGGGCATGAAAGCTTGTGAGGGGACAGTAGGGACGTTCCCAGTGGGCCTGAAATGCTGAGGGGCTGCTTCTCCCAACCGGGCTGAATGTGAGAGCGAAGCCCCTGAAGCAAAGGAGTAACCATCTTGTCTCAGAGTCCAGTTCTTGTGAGTGAAAAGCTGGGTAATAATGTTTGGCCCAAGCTTATGTGCTGAGTGTGTTCACTCTCAGAGGAGAGATTACTATGGAGGGAAGGCAGTGCTGGGCTGAGAAGGAGCCAGGGAGCGAGAGGAGAGCTGAGGTGGACCCAGGGCCTGGGCCTATGCCTCGGTCTGGGCTGCTGCTGCCTGACTTGTCAGGGTCAGCACCCGACAGCAGCCCTGCTTCCTCTGAAGAATAAACCAGCGCCATCTTTCAGAATTAACTTCCTGCAGTGAATGTTGGGTCTTATAATTTCAATCCCAGGCTCCATTTGCCTAACTTGGAAGCTGTCCTCAGGGCCCTGTGGGCAGTTGCTTCAGAGAACAGGTGGCTCTTGTGAGAGGAGGAAGAGAATCCATGTAGTGTAGGCTGTGGCCTGGGCCTCACTGCTCTGAGGGCCATCTTGGTTTTGGGGCTTCCTTCCTGCATCTCATGAAAATGATACAGGGAGCACAGCCCCACAAGACAGGTGCTCCCCCCGAATGTGGCCCATGCTTTGCTCCTCTCCCCTGAGGAGAACTATGTCCCAGAGGGTTTCAGGGCCAGCACTCTGTCTTCTTGAGCTCGGGGAGGGTGTAGTGGCCAGATGCTCAGGAGTAGAATAGGGCTAAGGGCAGGAACTTGTCAGTACAGGGGCTGTCTGGGTTTAGGAGTGAGTGCTCTGGTGAGACCCCCAGTGAGCAAATATGCCACTCCCAAGACCCCAGGTGGCAGTGGCCCAGGCTGAATGAAGCAGAAATTCTAGAATCTTCCTGGAAGACAAGAAGGGAAGGAGGCCAAAGTGTCCAGGAGGTGGTGTGTGAGCATGTGCCTGTGAGAGGTGCATATTTTGGGTGAGGCTGCTGGTGAGTGGTCAAAACCACAGTCACAGAACTGAGCTTAGTATGTGAGGTGGGTGGCTGAGGGCCCTCCACAAGCAGCACAGAGGACATCACATCTCCCAGGAGTGGCAGGTGGAGGGGCAGCCCCATGGAGCACTGTGGAGATTTTTGACAGGAGCCTGAGGGGGACAAGGATCACTCTTCATGAACCGGGGGCTGCCTGGTACATCATCTGTCCTTGACCAATTTTGTTACTAGAGCTCACTGAGGGAGGCCAGACTCCAGGAAAAGAGCCTGTCTGCACAGGGTTCAGAGGGAGGCCCGGCTCAGCAGTAACCTTGGCAGGCCTAGGTGGAGCTGGGGTACTTACTCCACCACCATGGAGGCCAGCAAAAGCCGGCCTCAGGATCACACTCTGAGTCCAGGAGGTGGCCCCAGGCTGTGTTGTGGTTTACATTTGGAGTGTCCCCAGAAAGTCCTGGGTGCTCAGAGGTGAGGCTTGGAGAAGGAGACTACATCGTGAGGTGCTCTAGTGACTCACTGCTGTTGGGAGGCAGGGTCTGGTTAGAAGAGGTTTTCCAGTAGGGGTATGCTGTACCCCTCCTGCCTCCTCCCCTCACTTCCTGTTTCCTGGCAGGCATGATAGGACCAGCTTTTCCTGGTGACAGGCCCTTCTACCAGACCATTGCTGCCTCAGAGCTGGCCAGCCATGGACTGACAATGGGAGCTAAAATAATGCTGTACTCTTTCCAGTTATGGGTGTCGGGTGTTATGGTCCAGCAATGAGGAAGTGACTAAGATAGTTAAAGGACTAATGCCTCTGCTTAGCTGAGAATACTAAAGCAGGGGAAGAAGAAAGTAGAGGTACTAATATAGCCCAAAGAGAGGCAGACCTGAGCCCAGAGGCTGTGGCTGCTATACTGGTTGCACTGGGATATTAGTGCGTCAGGATCTTAGGAACGTGTGGCAGGGGATGTGGTAGATACTGAGGATATATACTGTACTTCTGAGGAGGGAGATCCAGTGAAAAGGTCACCAGTTGTCGTTGGCCTGCTGGCGATTGAGAGAACTCCTGGGGTAGGGAAGTTTTAGGCCTTAAACCAGGAAAGTACTAAGCAGGACCAGTGGTCACCTAGAGGTGTGGAAAGGAGGTAAGAGCAGATCTGCAGATCTGAGAGGTCTGAGCAATTGAGCACAGATCTAACAATGTGAGGGAGAATTTGAGTGGAAGAGAGTTGATTTGAGGGGGTGAGGGCAGGTCGGAGGAGGTGAAGGTGCATCTATCTGTGGGGTGTGGATCTGATGATGTGAAGGTGGGTCTGAGGAGGTTTGTGTGTGTCTGAGGAGGTCTGTGTGGATCTGAGGAGGTTTGTGTGTGTCTGAGGAGGTCTGTGTGGATCTGAGGAGGTTTGTGGATATGAGGAGGGTTATGTGGCTCTATGGAGGATTGTGTGGATCTGAGGGGGTAACAGTGGGTCTGAGGAGGAGTGTGTTGATCTTAGGAGGTATGTGTGGGTCTAAGGAAGTTTCTGTGGGTCTGTGGAGATAAGGGTGAATCTGAGGGTGTGGTGCACTTAGAAGTCTCAATTTGAGCATATCTTGCTTGTAAATATTTTTTCCAATTAATTAAAATTTAGTGAAATATGCTACCATAAAAAAATCAGTCATGTTAAAGGCATCTATACTGTCAACACTCTCCTGAGTTCCTTTAAATGCTCTATGCAAAGCCAAGTTTTTTAGGAACAGTGAAATAGCTCAGCAGATTAAAGCACCTGCTTAGGCAGTCAGGGTCAGGGGGAATTGATCACCAGCCCTGCTGAGCCAGCCCCTCCACTGGGGTGCACTGAGCCAGTGATTGAAACTGGCTGTGGTGGTGCGAACCTGTAATCCCAGTGTTTGAGAGGCTGTAAACATAGGTCTTGCTTTATCTTGGTCTTAACCATCCAGCAGAAAAGTATAAAAATGAAGTATAAAAGGTAAAGCCATATTAATATGCTGAGCTGTAAAAGGCTCAAGTCAACAACTTCTGACATTGCCAATCTTACGGAAAACTCACCACTATTATGGACTACTGCACTGTATTGGAATATTTTGCTGAATTCACGCACCTATAATATTTAAATGACAATGGAATATCCTCTGACAAAACTAAACAAAAAAAGGGGATAAAATGAACAACCATTTTGTATCTGTATATTCAAAACAGGACAGATATAAAGCTACATTCTCTTAATTTAATGTATAGAAAGAGTTGTTATAATAGTGTTTGTGGATCATGTCTGCACCTTGTACAATGAATAAATACTAAGACAACAATATGCAAAGTATTAATTTTTGAAACTGTCCTATTAATCGGTTTTGAAACTGTTTCACTGCTATTTGTTTCTCAATAAAATTATTTAAAAAAAGGAGGATCACTACGAGTTCTGTCTGTGTAGTGAGACGCTGTAGACCTTGTGTATTAAATAAAAAAAACAGCCAATTTTTTTGTTATTAATGCATATTTGTGATACTTTTTTTTTTTTTTTTCTTTGCAGAACCTGGGATTGAACTCAGGCCACTGAGTTGAACTTATTGAACTTATTCCACTGAGCCATCTCCCTGGTCCTATTTGTGATACATAATGAATACATTCCCATAGGGAGTTGATATATATATCTATATATCTATATATCTATATCTATCTATATATCTATATATCTATATATATCTATATATCTATATATCCTTCCTCCCACCATTCCTACAACTCCTCATCTACACAAATCCAGGTTTTTATAACAAACCAGCTAACACCCTTTTGTTGGAGTTGTGGCCACTTTCTAATTGAAAAAAAAAAAAGTTCAGCCTCCCAATTTCTCTAAATTCTTCACAAACAACCTCTGTGCAATTGAGAACCTAGAGTTACAGTTCATTCCCAGCTCTTAATCAGTCTTTAATATATGAAAAGATCTAACTATTAACCTCCCCTGAGGAAATTCGCATCTCACTAGCCTTTTAAGGCAGCTTCTTCAAAGTCAAAATATTTCCCACAGGTTATTCTTAATGATCTTATTTCATGATTTGCAGAAAAAATATCCAGCAGAGGAGAGCACTTGTGCTCCTTTAAGCCCTGCCTCTGCTGCCCCAGCCCCCAGTCCATCCCTGGCTGCCTCTGCCACCCCAGCTGCCAGGTGAAGACTGGCTTTGGGTTCCTTTTAAAATAAACATGTCAGTGGCTTTTTGTCTTTAACAGTACCAACCACCACCCCTACCTAGGTCCTGATCATTGTATCCCCCTTCCCCTGGGAATATTGCACTCACAGACCACACCCTCCTTCCCCAGCCACTCCAGGCAACCTCTCAGCCTCTCCCTGTCTCTGTGCATTTGCCTGTTCTGGGCATTACCTGCCAACAGATCCTCTAATACTCAACCCATGGGCTACAGCTTCTCTTGCTGGCCATCATGTTGGCAAGGTTCCTCCGTGCTGAAGCAGGCCTTAGAACCCAGGGCAGGAGGCCCACAGGTGGTTTTCCTGTTCTTGTCCCTGGGCACAGAGACCAGGCATCACCGGCCCTGTGGCACCTTTTCACATTAGAGGCAAGGGTAAGAACTACGAGGGCACAGATTGCCCCTCCTTTCTGTGGCTGCCAAGAGTCTGTCTAGGGTGTCCTTTTCCTTCATATGATCCTAATTTTTTTAAAAATGTGTCTTGAAATATTTGAAAAAATCATTGTCCAAGCCCTGGAAAGCTGGTAAACAACAGTCTGGCCTGCCTCCCTGCCTGCTCCATGTGACAGGAAGATCTCGTAATGCCCTACTCTTGCCTCCTTGTCTCCTTTCTGCTGCTTTATCTAAACATCTCAAGTTATCCATTCTTACTGCTTTTCAAGGCACTGTTTATACTTGTCAATGCACTAACCTTTAGACCTTTCTTCTGGGATATTTTTTTCTTTTCCCTGAAATAAACATTTTAGAAGTGGGTTTCATAAGATTCTGTGGATGCTAAGTCTTCTCAGGTTAGTTTGCCTCCACAGATCTTGTTTCTCCTTAACTCTGGAAGTGGGATTCTGCTTGATTTAAAACTTAGGCCAAGACTGGGTGTGATGGTGCACACCTGTAATCCCAGCTCTTGGGAGGAGGAACACAGGAGGATCACTACAAGTCCAGTCTGTGTAGTGAGACCCTGTAGACCCTGTACTAAATACATAAAACAAACAAACAAACCAAACCAAAACAAACTTAAGTACTCGTCCTTCTCCCCCATCATTTGAGAACTCAGTCCATCGTGCATAGCTCCATTCCTTGCCAGGAAGAGCCCGCTGCTGTCTGACTGTCTGTCCTTGTGGCTAGCCTTTCACTTTTTCCAGCTGTTTGTTCATCTTTCCACTGTCTCTATTGTTTTACAGTTTCAGTATTTGTCTGAGAATCACTTTAATTCTGTTTGGGATAAGACACAATTATTCTTACTTTTGATTTCTTGAGCCAGGGTCTTACCGTGTAATGCAGGATTGCCTTGAGTTCACTATGTAGCTCAGGCTGGCCTCAAGATCACAGATATCCTCCTGCCTCAGCCTGCTGAGTGCCAGGATGCAGGGATGTGCCCCATGACTGGTTGACATAATTTTCTGAGCAAGGAGATTGTGGAGCCACAGAGGAAAGAGATTGAAGTTCTATAGTGTGCCTGGGGAGAGTCACATGAAGAGAAAACTTTCTCTCAGGCTCTCACAGAGAGCAATCTGGTCAAGCATTGGCCGTGACTCATCTACATGGATGACACAGACAAAGGAACTACAGAATAATGTACAGGACTACAAGATA
>PVKA01044000.1:0-16446 GCA_004027165.1 Ctenomys sociabilis
ATAAACTATAACCTATTAAATCATGTAGTTATAATATATAACGTTGCTTACTTTTATTTGCACATTTGATGAAATATCTGACCAAACTACTGATTTCTTGCATCTTTTTCTGTCTGGAGGCTTGTGTTGAGACTGATATATTTGGTTTTGCAGTTTTCAGACTTTCTGTTTCTTTCTGAATATATTTCTGTAAAAACCTGAAAACAGCATCCCAATTTAAGTATTTTCCTTGTTTGGAATCTGAATGCCTATCTAAATCTTGAACTGTTTCTGGATCCCGAATCAGGTGCTTAAAGGTTTCAACTTCTTTCCTTCGTTCTGTAGCTCTATCATTTTCCAGTCGCCGGCAACAAATAAGAAGGTTACTAAGTGCAAGACTCATGATTCAGCATTTCCTGGAAAACACACCGATACTTTTCTGGAGGCGGCAGTAGTTGCAGCCCAGCTCGAGCTCTCCGCGTATTGTCTAGCAGCTACAGCCCCGTTACTCGCACGCTTCCTCCCGCTTCCGGTTCAAACGCCAAGACAAATCTTTTAGAATTTTCATCTACTAAGAGATAGCAGAGTTCAGAACTTGGATTTGTCTTCAGAAACACACCAGACCTTCAGCTGCATCTCTAGACAGTGACATTCTGGGGATCAGTGGAAACAAAGCTGGAGCAGCCTTCTTTCCCTAAGCAGCAAAGGCACCCCAGGTTAGGATGGGCTCAACCAGACTGAGGTGATTTACTCTGGCTGCTTGCAAAAGAGAAGGTCAGTCCTCTCCAGAAAGAGAAAACACCCTAAAACCTTTGCCGTATTCCAAATACAATAACCAGAATTCATCAAATAACTGCCAGCCATAATAAGAAACAGGGTTGGAAGAAAAAACAACAAGACGGAAACGGTGGCAGGCGATCCAGTGTGAGACACATTAAAATAATCAATATGTTCTAGAAAATACATGAGAAGGTAGAGATTTCATCAAAGAATTAGAATTTACTACAAGAGAATAGAGTAGAAATTATAGACCTGAAAAGTACTCTGACTAAAATTACTAACAGGGCGTACTGCAGTGCTGGAAGCAGGGTTGGTGAGGTGGGAGGTAGGCCTGTAAAAATATCCAGGCGGTGTCAACACCCATCTACACAAACTGTAAAGATCCAAAATAAAGGTAAACATTTTAAGCTATATACAGTTAAAATTATCTACTCTAATTAATAGACACACATTGTTGGCCTAATGTTTCTTGCAAAGATAAATCTTAAATATGATGATAGGGAATGGCCAATCCATGAGACAAGAAAAGCTATGCCATAAAAAAGATCTAGCCAAAAGACAGTGGGGTAGGTACATGAATACGCGACAAGGTGGCCTTCGCGGCAAGGGCCAGAGCTACCTTGGACATTTCCTAACGGTAAAATGTCCCATCTTATGCCCATCAAATGTAACAACAAACAGGAAGCAAAAAGGACAGAATTAGAGAGAAACAGGGAAGGTCACGGCTCTTGCGGGCTCTCAGGAGGCTGCCCTCACCCTGGCCAGTTCACAAGAGGGCTGAGATGGCTACAAGAAACCAAGGGATGTGGTAATGGCTCCTGGAAGACAAAGAGCGGGCTTGTTTGCTGCTTGCTACAAAGGCAGGGATTCCCTAATGTTCCTCGCGACCGCTGGACGTGCAGGGATCCATCTGGATCCTGCATTTCTGTGGGTTATTTCTGTGGGTCTCGAGGCGCGGGAGGAACTGATGCAAACACTCATACTGAGGTGGCGCGGCCGTGCTGTATGTCACCCACGAGTCTTGTGTCTTCTGTGAGAAAGACGTAACTTTCTAGCTTGAGTGGGGTGAACTCAGAACCAAAGCCCAACAATATGGTGCTTACGACAGAAAAACCCTAACTGGAAAGGCCTGAGAAGAGGGTGGAACAAAGGCCAAAAAAGCTGGCGTGGCTACATTAACATAAGATTTCAATGTGCAACCTACCTTGAGTTAAAAAGAGATAGTGGTAAATAATGAAGTCTGCCCATGGGGAAGGCCTAGTAATGCTCTGTTTGCACGCTCTTAACCACATAGTCTCAAAATTCACAAAGCAAAATTTGATAGAAATAAAATAATGACTAACTTACAATCACACTGGGATTTTAAAAAATTGACAATAGATATTTTAAAGATATAAATAAAGTTATTCTCTCTCTTTCTCTCTCTCTCTCTCTCTCTCTCTCTCTCTCTCTCTCACACACACACACACACACATACAAACACACCCAAAATAATAGAGGATTGCAATCTTTTTCGAATGCACATAGAACATGCACCATGAAAGTCATGGCAAATTTCAGAATCATACCACAGTGTAAAATATGTTCTCAAACTAGTTGTAATGAAGCTAGAAATTAGTTTTAAAATTTTCCACATGCTCAGAAACTGAATAATTATTTATTTTAAAAATGAGGTCTTTAGTCCAGGTGTGGTGGTGCACTCATGTAATCCCAGTGCTGGGGAGGTTGAAAACAGGAGGATAGCTATGAATCCAAGCTGCATAGTGACACCCTGTACCAAATACATGAAAAAAAAAATTTTTTAAAAAGAATTTCTTCAGTAAGGGGCAATTATAAAAATGAGGTTTTTGAGTTCAGGCACCTGAATTGGTTTAATGACAATGGAGTGTCCATCTCTGACAGGTCTAGACAAAAAAAGGCGGGGAAATACAAAGGAAGAATCATGATGTGTGCGTATAAACAGTACAGTTAGGATAAATATGCCGTGCTTCTGCATAATTCTATGAGAAGCAAGATTTGCACTAATAGTGGTTGGACAAGATGTTATGTTGGCTTCTAGTACTATGGACAGACACTGGGGAGAAAACAGGGTAGAGGGTGTTAATTGTTGAATCTGTGATATAAATCAGCTGTAGAGAAATAAGGTAGGTGTATAGCGGCACTCTCTTCATTCACTGATTGGAGACATCTGCTATTCTAATAATGCCTGTAAGTATAATATCATGTATGCCCCTTGTACGACATCGAAACATTACAAAAACATTTTGCAATGTATTAATTTGTTGGATCTTTCCTGTTAATTGGTCTTGAAACTGTCTCATTGCTATTTGTTCTTCAATAAAAATAATAAAAAACAAACAAACAAATAAATAAATAAATAAAAATGAGGTCTTTGAAGTAAAATTCAAACTTCACCTAAAATTATCCACTTAAAACTAAGCAATAACAGAAAATTAACCATTTAAAAGTAAGTAAATTCATGGCAGTATTGTATTCTCGATGTTGTGTGATATCACACACATGTATGTGTATATGTGTATGCATGTATATATTTTTTGCATTGTAAGGAAGAGTCCACAGGGTGTTCAGGGTCTCACTACTAGACAGGACTCCTAGTGATCCTCCTGTTTACAGCCTCCCAAGAGCTGGGATTACAGGTGTATACCATCACGCCCAGTCTCAATTGCAGTCTCAGCGTGGCCCAGAGTTGGGACCGGCATAGCAGGCCAGAGGTTGAACTAATGGGGCGCTTTAATCTGCTGAGTTATTTGACCAGCCCCATATCACATTTATAAAGTTCCAAAACAATTTCAATCAAAACAAGAAAAAAAGAAACCACAGTAGAAACTAGAGAACACTAAACTGGATGTTAAGGAAAGTATCATATGGAATATACAGTTATGCTATGAAAATGCTATATACTGTTTTTGCTAAAATAAACTTGAAAATTCTGCTGAAAATGACATTAGTAAATAAGACTTACTTAAAATCAACACAAAATAGAATAGTTCTGAACTACTAAATAAATTCAATCTGAAATTTAAAATATTCCCAGAAAGAAATCTCTAGTCATAAAAATCTTTAGCAATGAATTGTTACAAGGACTTAAAAAACAGATTACAGTTTTATAAAGACAATTGAATAGAAAAGAGTGCTTGAATTTAGGTCAAAATAATTTTGATACTCATTTAAATAAGAATACTCAGTAGTAATTAGTAATTACTTAATTGTGATTTGTTATTAAATAATGATTAACAGAATGTGTGACAGGCGAGGAGGGAGGGACTGTGGCCTTGCTTCAGCTGGCGGCATCCTTTCGAGCCTGAGTTTGGGGTGTTGCGAGTAAGGAGCATGCCATTGGAACCCCAAGGAGGGTTAGGGCTTGGCCCATCCTGTCTCGATTGGAAGAGACTTTGTCAGTCCCTTAGGTTTTGTAAAGATTTTCGAGTTGATAGCTCCAGGATCTGAATATCGTGACCTTTTTTGTGGTAAATCACGTAATTTTTGAGTCGACATTGGTGGTGACACTATGTGTAAAAATCCGACCTATTGGCATAAGAAGTAAAAATATGGAAGGCTCGAGTGGTGAAATACTCCCCTCATTTTGGTGAAACTGCATAGTGAAAATGGATAGGTAAACACACATTAAAATACATTTTTTTTCCTGCAAATAGAAGTATATGTAGGGAGAAATCTCTGTGAGCAATAAATTCATCACGATTGGTGCTAGTGTGCCAAGTAAAATTGAATTGTTTTTGTTTTTATTCAATAAAAATTGACTTTTTATGCCTTTAAAAATGATTAACAGCATGTTATTAAACAATGAAGTTATAATTAACACTTGTAAACAAGATGCAAGAATCTTAAAATATTAGTAAAATTGAAATTATTTGTAAAAGAACAGGAATGTAAAATTATTTTAATATTTGAAAAACTGATGTGAGAGTTCTGCTGTTCCATCAACCCACCATAATCAACTGCAAAGCTAGACATAAATATAAAGCTTATACTAAGCAGCCCACTCAGATGCTGAACAACAGGAAACAGAGGACTGTGATGCTGGAGAAAAAGAAATAAGTGAGAGGAACCTCATGATTTCCCTGATCTTTTGACAGCAGTCAACTTCCAAGTTGCAGCATACTGAAAGTGAACCCAGGTAGAAGTTCTTAGATTTCTCAGGCAGAAGTTTTGAAAGGCTAATTGGGGTGGAATTTGTGAGCAGAGTAACTGAAAGGAGATATTATGCATACAAAGTGCTCTGGAAATCTGAAGTGAGGTTCTCTGAAGTGTTGGCTGAGTATGATTTGACCAGACTCGTGGTGAAACCCCATGAGATCAAGCAAGGAATAATTGTCTGAGGGCAGTAAGCTAACACAAGAACTCGCAGAGCTCACACAAGAATAAGAAAAGTTCACCTCTGCACTAGCCATAGTAGAGATACTTCACTGAAAAACTGGGGTATTCAATAAGAATCACAGAAAGCTGAAGACCTAGTGGTAAAGTGAAGATACTCTACAGTAAAGGCACTCTACCTATAAATCTTTAAAATGCAATTTAAAATAGATTTAGTCTACAAGTGACCCCTGCTGAGACAACTTCAACACTCTTCACAGAAAGAAAATAAAATGTAAACACTCAATAACAGCATTTGTAATGTCAAGCATTAAGTAAAATTTGCTCAGCACATGAAGAGTGGCAATTTGTAACTCTAAATGGAAGAAAATCATCAGTAGAAAAACAGATTTATGTTATTTACTTTTTTAACAGTATAGCAAATGATTATCATGATGAATATTGAAATGTCATTTGTCAGAATTCAATATTTGTGGTTGAAATCTCAAACACTAAACAGATTAGAAACAGAAAGAGGGCCAGGGAGATTGCTCAGTGGGATAAGCGCTTCCCTGGCAAGCACAAGGGTCTGAGTTCAATCCTCAGATCTGCCAAAAAAAAAAAAAAAAAGAAAAAGAAAAGAAATAGAAAGAAACTCTTAAAATCTATTAAAAAATATGTACAAAAATCTGTAACCAAAATTATACTCAATGATAAAATAATGAAAGTCCTCCCTCTAAGGTTGGTAAGAAGTAAAAAGGATTGTTTTGATTACTTCTATTGAACTGAAGCACAACAGATCAGTAAAATGGAAAAAGAAAATAATGCATGTGGATTAAAAAAATAAGGGTTGAAGAAAAAAAAAATTATTATTTACAGGTGACCTAACTAGGTATGTATAGAATTCTAAAGATCTACAACACTGAGGCAGCAAAGTGAGGAGTCCTGCTGCTGCTTGTGGCATTCTCAAGCCATCTTTTCTACTCTTCTGTTCCTTCTCAGCAATCACAATCTCCTGTGCTCTATCTTTGCAGTCCACAGCTTTAATGGAGATTTCTGTCAAAACATTTTAAATCTTCTGCTGGCCTCTTTGCTCTTAATTCTCAACACAGATCTGACTAAAGGTCCCTAACAATAGCCTTGCCACCCTCTCAACATTTAACTGTCTTGTAATTTCTTCTGCACAATTAGTCTGACATCCTTAATCTTAGTCTCAGGCAAAGTCTCTGGACGTGAGAAAAACGCATACAAACTTTCTGCCAAGGTGTAACACACGTCATCAGGAGTCTAACAGCTAACAGTCCTTCTTTCCAATCAAAACTTCCCAAACCTAGTCTTTACTGGCAGGATTTCTATCAGCCTTCTGATCTTCTGAGCTCTGACCAGGATTTCCTATACAGCACAGAATAAAGCATTCTTGCTCTACCTTTTCAGCTGACATGTCTCAAACTCTTCCCAAAAGTTATTCCCAGAGGCTCTTGAACCACATGGTCATGGATAGCCACAGAAACAACCCCACTTCTGATACCAAATTCTGGCTTAGTTAATTTTCTTCTTGCTGAGACAAAAATCCCATAAGGGAGAGTAGGTTTACTTAGCACACCATTTGTAGCAGTTTCAGTCCACAATCCCCTGGCTTCAAGGCAAGGTGGCACATGGCAGAGGGGCACCCACCCTCAGCATTGGAAGACAGCAAAAGCAGAAAGAGTAAGATTAGCCTCTTTCTGTCCCTTTCATCTTATGCAGACTACTGGGACTAGAGCAGTGACAAACCGACAAGTGGACTGATGTAGTAATCACACACCTGTAATCCTAGCATCACACACTCTAGATTCAGCCACCTCTGCAAAGGTCCTATGACCGCATGAGGCTTTAGGGGGACATCTTGACACAAACCATAACATATAGATTTTTTTCACCCTTTGATTTTTAATATATTAATTTTTTTAATAAATATGTCTCTTGTATTCAGCATAAGACTGAAGTTTGTTTTTTGATCCAGTCTGCTGATCTGCCTCTTTTAACTAAGGAGTGAGACTATTTACATTAGCAGTTATTATTGCAAGGTATTGACTTATTTCTGTCATTGCATTATTTTTCTGTTGTTCATATCATTTGTCCTTTTGTTTAATGGCTCACCTATCTTGATGTATTCATTTTGTTAGACTTTTTGGCATTGTTGGCTTCATTATCAGTGTCTAGAATGTCCTTGTATATTTTGCTGGAAAGCTTCTTCAGTGGTCATAACTTCTCAGCATTTCAGTGCCTAGTGTGACCCATTTTTGGAATGCCCATTACAACAGAAGATAATAAAATATTTTCTCTTCAAATTCTTATTCCTTGAATTTTCATAAGAAGCATATGTGAATTTCATGCAATAATTCAATTTTTTTTTATCTTTGTCTAATGTCTGCTTGTATGTGAGCTAGTTTTTCAGGCAAGGCAATATTATTCTGGTTCCCCTAGGTTTCCTGGCTTTTATTGTTTATATTGGAAAATCTGTTGTAATCTTAATGGGTTTACCTTTACTAGTAATTTGTTGCATTTCTCTAATAGCTTTCAAGTTCCTGTCTTCTTGCCAGACATTTGAAATTTTGACTCTAATGTGTTGGGGAAAACTTCTCTAGTTGTAGCTACCTAGGGTTCTATTTGCCTTATTTGTCTATATGCTGAATTCTTTCCCCATAATTTTCTATGATTTCTACAAGCAGATTTTTTTTCCCATATATGCTGTCTTCTGATATTTTTTCAGTACCAATTAGTTTTGGGTTAGTCTTCCTTGTGTCATCTAGAAGCTGCTTAATCAAGATCTCCTGTTTTTAAGGTATCTCTGAGTACATGGTTATATGCATTGAACCTATTTTATGATTCTGATATCTTCTTTGAACAGTGGCCTTTTCTGCTGCCCATACTTTTAACAAAATGTTTTTATCTCCTGGACTTCAATTTGGCATGTTTTGAAGAACTCTATGTTTATTATTCATGAAGTCAATTATTTTGGTAAGTTCTTCTAATGTTTTGTTACACATCACAATCAATTTGTTTATTAAGCATAGTATCTATTCAGTTATTTTATCTATGACCTCACCAATTTTTTGTTTCTTCTTTGATCATTTTTTATAATTCAGCCATGAGGCAATTGATTTGATTTTTTTCCATCAGTGCCCCTTGAATCTGTGTTGGGAGTGTTGGAAGTTTTTCAAGGCTTTTTTTTTTTCAGAACCAGGGATTGAGCTCAGGCCTTTTACACTTGTCAGGTAAGCTCTTTTTTTTTTTTTTTTTTTGTGGAACCAGGGATTGAACTCAGGCCCTTGTGCTTGCCAGACAAGCACTTGTTCTACTGAGCCATCTCCCTGACCACTCAGGTAAGCTCTTATTCTACTGAGCTATCTCCTTAGCCCCTTTTCAAGGCATTTTGCTGGCTTGCTTTCTCATGCCTCTGTGTGTATGTGTGTGTATGCATGCGCATGTATGTGTGTGCTCTCTGAGATTCAAGAACCAACTGGAATGGGAAGACTCTATGGCTAGGATGAATATCCCTTTAGCTAATGTCTATTTTCTAGTAATATGACCTTGGTTTTTTATTTTTTATTTTTTTACTTGTTGGTCTATTGCCTATTTTCCCCACCTACTAAGTTCAGTAGGATTTGTTATGCCTTGTATCTAGACATCCGCACAAAAGTTTCATTCAGTCATAGGTGGAGCATTTGCTGGTACCTGGAGAGATACTTGGCATAAGGGTATAATGCTAGAATTCCCCCAAGAGTTGTACCTCCCAAGCTGAGTAGCCTGCATGGAACATAAAAGGATGCAAAGAAGCCGCTGCTCCTGCCTGCTTTGCCATAAACTCTTTCTTCTCTGTGATGCCCCTTTTTTATGCCACCTTGCTTTAGAGCTAGGTGATTATGGGCTGAAACCTCTACAAACTGTCAGCAAAGATAAAATGTTTCTCCTTTAACATTGGGTGTTGGATATTTTGCCCTAATAACTAGAAAAGTAACTAAGACCAGATTTAAGCAGGTCACTCAGTTACAAGGGGAGAATTCTTACAGGTTTAAAACAGTCTCAAAAGATCCAACCATACACCAATCATATACATTAAAGCTTATTTGCACAATTTCACCCTTTTATCATTGCCATTTATAATCTAAACTATATTGATGCCAATGGTTAGACTAGCATGGTTCAAAACGTAATGTCTGGTTGCCATATGCACTCAGCCCTTATTCCAAAATTTCCACAGAGAATACACAAACAGTATATCAAGATTTATTCTAAAACTACAATAACTACAACAGTGAATATTGGCTCTGAAAGAGAAAATACACCTATGAAAGGGTAATTGAGCAGACCCATATATGTAAGACGAAAACGATACAATAGAACATTTAAGAAAAGGATGTCTTATGAACGAGTGCTTCATCTGTTAATCTCACTTGTTGTCAAACAGTGTATTTTAGTAGGTACACATGAAGAGCACTTTCTAAGATTCCATTTATGTCGAGAAAAAAATAGTCAAAACACAGAGATATGATCATTTTTCTTTTGCAGGGAATAACGAAAATAGGGGGAGCAACAGGGACATTCGAGCCATTTGTAATATTTTATTTCTTAATTTGGGTGATGGTTACACGATTCTATCCTCTTCGTTTAAAAAAGTGAGTTGTTTACCTGACTTTTAAACTCTTCTAAATGTTTAGTATACTTCAATCAAAATTTTCTTCACCAGAAAAAGTCATCTGCCTGTTGCTGGCATCAGAACCAAAGGGGTCATCCTGTTGAAAATGCAGATCTTTAGGGCCCACCTTAAGTCCTTCACATCAGCCACTGAAAATATGCCTTTTGCATGTGCGTGCACATGTATGTGTGTGCGTGTGCGTGTGTGTGTTACTGGGGACTGAACTCAGGGCCTTTACACTGAGCTACATCCTCAGCCCATTTTACTTATTTTTACAATTCTAATACACAGTCTTGCTGGGCCATTAACTTGCCCAGGTGGCTCATACTTACAATATTCATGCCACAGCCTTCAGGGCAGCTGGGCTATAGGCTTGTGCCACAGTGCCTGTCATTGTGTCTATCATTCTGGTGTACCTGCTGACCTCTAAAAGCCACTTCAATAGGGTGGGAAGTGCCAACCATTTATTTTTAAAGTAGTATTTTAAGAAGTTGATTTGGTCATCAGATTTGATCATTCAGAACTAACATTTTTGTCCAAATCCTGGAAATCACCAAAAAGCTACAAAGAAAGCAAGAAATAAAAATATAAATAGCATTTTCAGCAAAAACAGAATCTAGCTAGCATTTATATATTCCAAAAAAGTGAAAAAGGCTGCCAAAAATTAGGAAAATCTGGCACAAGCTAGCAAATGCAGCACTAAGGAGGATGGCAAGCAAGGGTGCAGGGCTGGGACACAGACCAGTTTGCAGGAGTAAAACACACAGCACCAGCTATCAGAAGGGGGCAGCTGTAAACTGCCCCGAAGTCTGGCACCACACAGAACACAGAACTGTGTCTTCTGTTAGCAGCAGTGGGATCACAGAAATCCCCTAAGTTTGATCCTAAGCAGCATAGGATGCAGAAAACTAATGGAGACACACACAAGTCATGTGTACTTGTGGCCAAAGGAAAAGTTATTTGTCTGGTGCCTAACCCAAAGAATTTTTTTCAGTTACCCTCCAAGAAATATCTAGGAAAATCCAATCTCCTTCAACGCTGAAAGATAAAAAGAAAATTCCTAGGGCCAGGGAGATGGCTCAGTGAAATAAGTGCTTCCCTGGCAAGTGCAAGGGCCTGAGTTCAATCCCTGGTTCTGCCAAAAAAAAAAAAAAAAAAAAAAAAAATTCCTATCAAATGTAAGTAAAGTCATTCTGGGCGTGATGGTGCATGCCTGTCGCTCCAGCACTCTGGGAGGTTGAGGTAGCAGGAATGCAAACTTAAGCCCATCCTAGGCAACTTAGCAACTTAGCAAGACATGTTTCAAAGAGAAAAATAATGAAGCAAATACAAGTGGGAAAACAGATTGGGGATATTTATTTCCTCATTTGTAGTAGCTCAGGGATCACGAGTATCATTTAAAGCTATTAAATGCTGTTACAGAATTACAAGCATATTTATTAATACATAGATAATCATCAAAAACCACAATATAATTGACTAAAATTGGGAACTGGAAAAGAAGAGGGGGAAGAAGATAGAACAGCCTAAACTAAATTTCTTATACTTGAGTGCTAGACCATTAAGATAGTGAGCTACTAGAAAATAGTTCCCTGGGTTCTCTTCTCAAAGTAGTCTTTCAAGTTTGTTTACCCTTTTCACCCTTTGAGACTATGAAGGATGGGGGTCTGGCCAATTTTTAAGATGTCTTTTCTATTATCCTGATTGAAAGTACTTGGCTTCTTAATGCTTATCTTTTCAGCAATCACACTCTCCAATGTCCCAACTTGAAAGGTAATTCCTGTCTGGTGAAACTGCAAGGTTTTCACAACTGCTTTTTGCTCCTGGTTTTCACTGTAGATCTGGCTAAATGCAGCTAGTATTACTTGTGCAACAGCCTGAACAGTGGGATGCTTTTAAATTTCCTCTGCCTGATTAATTAGTCCACAACCTTTAAACTTAGCCTCTTAGTCTTAGGGCATGGGCACAACACAATTTTTTTTTTTTTTTTGCAGATTGCAAAAAATACGGCTTTTAGTCCAATTTATTTTTTTTTAAATATCTTTATTCATTTACTTGGTACAGGGTCTTACTATGCAGCTCAGACTCATGATCCTCCTGTCTCAGCCTCGTCAGCCCTGGCATTACAGGTGTGTGCCATGACACCTGGTTTTGGTGGTCAGCATCTGTGCAGCACAGCATGCAGTACCAGGAATTGAACCCGGGCCTTTGTCCTTGCCAGACAGGCACTTAGACTCCAAGCTATTCCCCTAGCCCACATCCAGTTTCTAATAGAGTCTTCATTGCCAGCTGCCTCATGAGCCTGGCCCTTCGTGTTCACACTCCTACCAGCGTTCTGGTAATTCTGGCACTGATCAGAACCTCTCACCAATCTCTGCATGTGGTATGTCAAGGCTTTTTAGCTGGCATCTCCAAACCTTCCCCAATTTCTGCCACAGACAAGTTCCGAATTCTTCTTCAAACTCCCTGGCCAAGCTACAGTTACAACTGCATTTTCACTACCAAGATTTGTCACTTTTTCATCACTGCAACAAAACACCTAACAGGACTTAAAGAAGGAGGGGCTTATTTTGGCCTAATGAGCTTAAAGAACAACATTGTAAATATGAAGGGAACCAAGGGATTGATGGAAAGAGGAAGAGAGAAGAAAAGGACTTTAAAAGAATTTAGATGTATTATGTACATGTATCAATTTCCCAAAATGAATCTAATCATTATATAATGCAAATATGTACTAAAAGGAAAATTTGAAAGAAAAAAATAAGACAGCATGTTAAGGACTCTGCCTTAAACTCATATATAAGGGATTTGCCTTAAACTTTTAGTCCTAGTTCGACTCACTCTGGTGTCTGTTTTAGGTAAATCACCCAATTCCTTGATGTCCCATTTATAAACCAATGGCATTGTGTCTCACACTGTTTGCTTGGTACATAGAAGTCATTCAGTTGAACATATAAGAATTAGAAACACCTTCCAACTTTTTGTTACACTGTGTTAATTCACTTCTGTGAAAGCAAAATGTAATGGAAATGAAATCAGCCTATTTCTGCTGTTCTGCAATTCTCGAAGTAGTCAGAGGTTAGAAGAAATTGGACAGCATTAGGTGACCCTAGAAGCAAAAGGGGTAATGATTTGTGAACAAGTGAACTGGAAAGGAAAAACAAATAAGAACAGTCAAAAGGAACCAATAAACTGAAGTAGAAAGAAAAGTTTTTTGCTTTGTATAGTACAAAGAATTGAACTCAGTCTCACACAAGGCAAGGCAAATGGTCTACCACTGGGCTGCATCCTCAGCCCTTTATGCTTTGAGACAAAGTCCTGTTAGTCACCAAGTTGATCAACGTGGGCTTGAATTTGCATCTTCCTATCTTAACCACCCATAGTGTTGAGCTTATTTATGTGAATAGTGTAAGTTATTTGTACTTTATATAACTAATTTGTCTAGAATCACAGACTTTAAAAAAACTTTTATACATTCAGCTTCTCAAGAAAGCTTTTTGTACCAATTCATGCAACTCCCTAGGAAAAGAATCTACTGTTGAGGTTCCGAAGGTTAAGTATAAAGTAAGAGAAAGGTAGATGACAAGGGATTTGAGTCATTGTCATTTCTGGGGACCAACCAAGAAAGAATTCAACATGTCTGATTGTAATGTAATTTTGGGGGTCCTTTGAGTTAAAACATTTTGTAAGGAAACTGTGCTCTTTTTATATTTGTCTTAATTTTTTCATTTCTAGGCCAACCTTACTAAAGTTATGTTAAATACTGCTGTTCTTTTTTTGGAATCTAAACTTAAGAAATTAAGAAAGAACAAATGAAAAAAAGATGTACTGGAAATCCACACTCTTATTGTACTGTAGGAAAGAAAAAGGCAAGTTTTGTGTGAAATTCTCAACCCCCAAGTAAGAATATGAAAAATGCTCAGTGATCTTGTCTTAGGGTACACACATGAAGGAATGTCATGGTACACTGACTGATCTAATTTGCATTTTTAGAATATCGCTATTAATGCCACACAGCATTTCACAAATTATACTGCAGTATAATATTCTGTACAAAGCACTTACTTCTAGTTGGCTTTTCAAGCTGTCACCCGAACCTCCCTTCTTCATTCATAGGGAAAAAGGTACGTGGCCTTTATTCTCTAAGAGGGCACCAGTTTGTGCTGCGCAAAACTACTGGTTTCCAAGTTCTATTCTGAGGAAACAGCAACTACGCAAGGTGGAGAAGATAACGCCTATGGTCTAATCCAAAGTTTGACAAGTACTAAATTAAACAAAGTTAAAAATGATTCATGGGCAGGCCAAATAGCTCAACGGATTAAAGCACCTGCTTAGGCAGATGCAGGGGCAGGGGGCTTGATCCCAGGCCTGCAGTGCCATCCCTGCCCCTGGGGTGGGCTGAGACCAGGCATGGTGGTGCACGCCTGCAGTCCCAGCTCTTGGGAGGCTGATTACAGGACCATCACCATGAGTCTGGTCTGGGCAGCGAGACCCTGTAGACCCTGTTCTAAATACAAAAAAAAAAAAAAAAAAAAAAAAAGAAAAGATTCATTTATTTCTCAAAACCTTTAATTTGCTAATGATGCATCGTGACTTTGCAAAAGGGGAACAATTCATTTTGTTGCTCAAGTTTATTTGATCACGGAATATGCTTTTCAGAGATCTTTCTCATGACTAATGTTATGCTGTTGAGAACAGGATCAAACATCTTTGTATGTTTAACACACTAAGTTATAAAACCTGAAAAAATTTAACCAATCACTGAAGACATAAAACCCAAAGGAAGAAAGCTGGCACACCACCAGCAGCCATCATGCTACACTCTGAGCCATGCTCCGGGGATTAGTTTGTCCCTGAGAAAGCATCCGTATTCTATTTAATTAAAACTCATTTGGCCCATGTAGGTATCTTCTTGAAAGAGCTAAACTTCATATTACAGTGATATGGTAAGTAGCACAACTTAGAATAGTAAAATCTGTATATCCAGCAACAGATAAATGGATAAAGAAAATGCGTTTGTAAATAATGGAGTAGTATTTTTCCATTAAAGATACACCTGAGTCATTTGTAGAAAAAGATGCATTGTGAGACCAAAATGGAGTGAAATAAGGCACAGAAGTTTATATCTCATGGTGGCTTCTGTATGAGAAACCCATACAAATATGTTAAGAGAAAGATACAAGACAAAGAATAGGAAACAGGGAGTCAGATCCCTTGCAGTGGGAAGCTGACCAAGAGACCAAAGGGGGGGTAGGGAGAACAGGGAAGGCGGATTTAAGAATCAAGATGTGCTGTGTAGATGCACAACTTCTTATGGCTGGAATCGCTATGTACAACAAACATGCATTGCTAATAGAAAGAAAAATTAAAGAA
This sequence comes from Ctenomys sociabilis, assembly GCA_004027165.1. Lineage (NCBI taxonomy): Eukaryota > Metazoa > Chordata > Mammalia > Rodentia > Ctenomyidae > Ctenomys > Ctenomys sociabilis. The sequence goes on from PVKA01044000.1 coordinate 15,143, forward strand.
CAAAAGAACCCCCACCCCATGCAGGCACAACTAGTATGAGGGATGCCGTGCTCTCATCCATCTTCATTCCCATCCTTGGCTCAGTGCAGCTCCAGCTCCATTATTCTTAAATTCCATTAACATGATTGCCTAATAATTACCATAGCCAACTGCCAAGCATTTTCATAGGAAGAGGCACTGCTCAATTACTCTAGCTTTTGCAAAAGGGTCAATATATCTTCTTTAAAAATCTTTTGTATCTTCTTGTAATTGAAGAAAATTTCTAAAATTACTACTTATATGACTGCATGATAGAACACTAAAGTATAAAGCTAAGCAAATGTACCAACATAGATTTGAGGACGAGGCATTAGAAGATTCAGAACTGACAAGTTATTAGCTCTACATGTAAGAAGCATGGTGGGACCTACAAATTCTGTGTTCTTGGGATTTAGACTTCTGCAGCGCCACGTGGTCTTACAGCGGGCTGGTTCCAAGGTCTCTATTAGGACTCTTCATCTTCCACAGATCCTCAAAAGTCACACTTGTCTGCTTTACTCCTCCCAAAAAGCACCACAGTCAAGTCTTTGAGTCAGAGGAGTCAGTTGTCACTATCCTGACACAGTGCTTTAGGGAAACAAATAGGATTGGTATTTACTGAGCACCCAGGTAATAATGCAAGCAGATCTCTTTCCTCTTTTATAGATTAAGAAAATGGGCTGAGCAAGGTTATGAAATTTGTCTATGGTAAAGCTAAAGGCTGAGGAGCAAATTAGGCAAAATTTGACCTACGTCTGAGTCTGAAATTTTATTTTAAAAAATTGAGCTGTCTTATAATTTAAAAACAAAAACAAAAACTCCATTTTCTAATACAAGCACAAAAGATCTATTTTCGCATTTTCTCTTGGTCCTTAGCAAAACATCTCTACTTCTATCATACCAACTTCAAGCATCCTGATAATGTTTAGATCTTCTATTCATTTGCCCAAATCAATGGGGTTATTTATATTCAGCTGTGGGTAATGAACTTTCTTAACTCAGCATTTTGTAGGAGAAAAATGTCTCAAAACTTAAATTGCTTCATTTCATGGTGTACATATTCTCAGTCTCCTTTTAAAAATAGACTCCAAAATTATGACATATTCAAATCTGAAGACAAGCTGGTCGCATGGATCTGAAAGCCACATTGCGGCAGCACCTGTCTGCAGTCACTGCACTTTCAATTGAAAGTTTCACTTTGAGAAGCACCTCTGCAGTATTCTTAATTTTTTTTTTTTTTTTTTTTTTTTTTTTTTTTTTTTTTTTTTTTTTTTTTTTTTTTTTTT
>PVKA01044001.1:0-16221 GCA_004027165.1 Ctenomys sociabilis
ATGTCTGCATCTTGTACAATGAATAACCACTAAGACAACAATATATAATGCACTAATTATTGAAAATGTACTAGCGGGGCTGGGGAGATGGCTCAGCGGAATAAGTACTTGCCTGGCAAGTGCAAGGGCCTGAGTTCAATCCCTGGTTCCACCAAAAAAATTAAAAAAGAAAGACAATGTGCTAGTAATTGGTTGTGAACCTGTCCCATTGCTATTTGTTTTTCAATAAAATTATTTTTAAAAAAGGAAACTGTGTAGATGAACTTTTCATATAGTATTACAGCAATAGTCATTGATCTACCTTGTTTTTTGAATGAACCTTTTACTTTTGCTTTCTGTAGCACCTTTCATTGATCACTTGGAGAGCACTAATCCACCGAGTCCTGATCTTCTAGATGCTGGTGTACTTCATAGCACAATATCAAACAAGTGCCATCTCTAGAACCACTCTGACCTTCCCAAGGTGTCTGTGAGGCTGCAAAGCTGCCAGCTCATGGCAGAGGATGCCACTTCCCCAAAACTTGAAATTTCAAGTTTAATGATGGCAACAAACTGGGACATTTGTTTCCTCTCCAGGGATCAGCTCACTTCCTTCTTTTTTATTATTATTAATATTTATTTATTTATTTTAAATTATTTATTTGTATTTTAACTTGAAGAGTGAAAAATAGAAGCAAAAACAAAGAGAACAAATGACATAAACAAGGTAACATACAATGATACATATGTTACAGATTTTCACAACATGGGTGGCTAATTTTAAATATATATACATATATATATATATATATATATATATATATATATATATATTTCAAATAAAACAGTCCAACACAGATCAGCAGTCCACAACAGAAGTGGGTTATCCACAGAATTTGTTGACTTGAGCCATTCACAGCTCATTATATTAATATAGCTTTACTTTCTATACCTCCATTTTTATACTTTTCTGCTGGATGGTTAAGACGGAGTTAAAGCAAGACCTATATAACAAGAAATGTAACTTTTGTATCAGATAAGGTCAGTCAGGTGCCCTCAGGGTTTATCCTGTAACCCTGTACCACACTTTATAGATCCTTTGTCAGTGTCAGCCTTGTGGATGAGTCACGGTCATTGCTTGACCAATTTGCTCTCTGTGGAAGCCTGAGAGAAAGTTTTCTCTCCATGTGACTTTCCTTAGGCACACTATACATCATTGATCGCATTCCTCTATGGCCTCATAATCTCCTTGATCAGAAAATTTGGGGCACTACTGAGTTCCATGATGTTACAGTACAAATTCTCCTATGTCCTGAGTCTTCACTGACCTTGAAAGGCTAGGGCCAAAATGTCGGCTGACCTTGCAGCCTTTCTTTTTCTCCAATTTTTGATCTGCAAACATAGGTTGTTAATTCTCCAGAAGAGAAGCTTATTATTACCCTGCAACACATGCAGTTCTGTTTACCCACACTATTTGTCTAAATATCAGACATCATAGGCATCACATGGAACATGTATTTTCCATCAAGTATTGAGATAACTAAACTCTTAAGTCCATACAGAATATGAAGAAGAAAAAAAATTTAAAAAATAGGAATGAACATTTACATATACTTACATAGATATTTAGAAATCTATCTGTATACAGCATAGTAGCATTGTAGCAGGACTGTCTTGTGACTTTTTTTGTCTTATTTTTCATTTACTACCCTTTAAAAAGGGCAGTACAGGAATAGCTGGTATGTCATGACAAGAAGTACATGTTTAGAAGACCAAAATGACAGACACTTGGAGTGTGACCTTTCTATTACACTTTGTTAAATTCAGTGTTGTTGCTTGGTTCACAGGAATCAGCATATATAATTGGGGTGAGAATCCTACCCCTTAACTGCTAGTTTCAAAAATCTCCTGATGTTTCTCAGGATCATTGTCTTACTCATCTAGTGTGTATAAGTGAATGGTCTTGCCTCTTTCATGTTTCTCAACGTTTCTCCTTGCCATATTGCTTCACTGCCTTCTTGAGAACACATCTGCCAAGAACTCAAATCTGAATAACCGTGATCCACCGCTCTTTCAAGCAGAGGTAGTGTTCTGCTAAGAAGTAGTCGCTTACCCCCTCCCCCCTCCCGACGGTCACTTGTGTGCTGCTCCCCTCGGGCACTCAAGAGTGTTTCCCAATGCTCAACTCATATTTCATGATACAGCGTTAAGATGGGAACTCGAGGGTCAAAATTTAAAAAAAATTAAACAATTTACTGCTTCATCAGCACCATTCTTCAGTAAGATCACGTACTTCCCCCTGTGAAATGCACAGCAGTGAAGAACAGAGCCACAACGGACACATTTAAGGTCACTGTCTTGATTATTCTCCATGACTTTGACACCGGCAGGGCATGTGGCATCACAAATGACAAATGATACATTATCTGTACTGCTCTGAAGCAGTGTTGACCTTGAAGTTCTCCTTAGAAGTATCTCCGGACTGGGAGGAGAGGGCTCTGAGGACCGCGGCCCCAGAATCGCCCTAGGTCCGGATTGTCATGTTGTAGCCACTCTCTTCCAAGGGCTTCTGTCAGCTTCTTCTCTGCCATTCTCAGTTCCAGGTTACTGTTTTGGTTACCACCTGGTGCAACCCAGCTTGCATGTGTCCGGTGCAGTGGGGGAGGGAATGATACCTTATCACCATATTAAGCAAAACATGGTGTAGTGCTGCAAAATAAAGCTTTTTGAATAATTTGAGAATCACCTTTCAAATCAGTTTTGAACCACTCATAACAGTGCGGCTATGCATCTCATCTACGAATAACTGTGGTAATTTGCAAGGGTATGGACGCCAAGTCTACTTAAAGCTACCTCTGAAGGTTTGCGTGTGTGTGTGTGTGTGTGTCCCTCCCTTTCATGTTGGCAAAACATTTCTCTCTTCAATTTCCTCTTGCAATTTTCCAAATGAGGGAGCTTCTTGGGAATGTTATTCTAGGGTTTTTAATCATTTATTCTCTGCAAACACTGCCTCTCTCTCTGTGATTTTGTTTCAGAATTCCAGCTGATTACACAGCAGATCTGAGGCTGCTGGTCTTGGGGTTGGTGCCACCATCTGTAGTAGTTCTGTGCATCTTCCATGTGGATTTTGTAGAAATGCCCAGCACAAATTCACAAAGGTTGATAAAACTTTACTGAAATGGCATATCAGTCTCCAGATAGCAACTTTTAAATTTTTTGTGCATTCACTACATAGACCAGACTCGTAGTGATCCACCTGTTTTCAACCTCCCAGTGCTGGGATTACAGGTGTGCACCACCACGCTCGGCACGTCTGGGGACAAGGCTGGCATTGCATGTGGTGCTGGGGATCGAATCCTGGTCCCTGTGATGGCTAAGCAGTGCTTGGTGCGCTGATCTGTCTTTCTGGTCCTCCAGATGGCAACTTTCATAACACTAGTACTTTTGCTTTGCGTGTCAGCTTCATACACTAATTGTGATATAGGGCCCAACAGCTTTCTGATAGTTGTACATGGGACCCTCAACCAACAGGCACCAGAGCTGGGCGTGGCAGTGCATGCCAGTGATCCCAGCACTTGGGAGGCTGAGGCAGAAGAATTGCCACAAGTTGGAGGCCAGCCTGGGGTACAAAGTGAGCTCAAGGCCGGCCTGAACTGCATAGCGAGACCCTGGCTCAAAAAGACAAAAACAAAACCAAAAACCAGGCACCAGAGTTTTTTTGTTGTTGTTTGTTTGTTTGTTTCAGTAATGTTTAGCTCCTTTTGTAACTTTGACTTCTTAACATTATTTCCAGACCAAACTTTCCTGTAAAATTCCAGATAGTGGCTTTGGGGGCCACCTATTCTCTACTGCTACTCCAATCCTGCCACTATAGGGAAAAAGTGGCCACTGGGAATAAACAGACCAACCACATATGGCTGTGGATCAGTAAAAGTTTATTTTCCAAAATGGGAGAGGGTTTGTTGACCCCAAATCTAGACTATGTCTTCACCTGGGTCTCTGGAGCAGGCCTTTGTCTGTCCCTCGGGGTCAGCTCCTCTAGCAGAATGGTCTGTGTTCTCATTTCATTGAAATGAATGTGTGTGGCTATTGCTGAATCTCTAATGAAAAAGGGAAATACAAGACAATGCAAATGAAAACAATGGGGGTAACAAGTGCTTATTACTACCTAATAACTTACAAAATCGTAACTACTCAGAGAGGAAGACCTAGTGAAACCCAAGCCAACCAGAACACATGACTCCAAGAACACGCCGGGTGGTGTCCTTTGGAAGCCTTCCACAGCACTCCATGAAAACCAGATTAAATTGGTCCCAGAAGTGGTCTCAGAAGAAAGGCTCTTTCCTGGTCTGGGACAAGGAGAGTAGACGAGGGGGCTACAACATCTGGACTGCCAGACAGTAAGGTGTGCTCAAAGAGTAATGGGGACACAGACATGAGCCGAAAGAATCCCTCTGGCCAAATGTGGGACAATTTGCGCATCAAAATGAGTAATAATAGTAATGAATTATAACTCCCTGAATAGAACAAGCATTCTTAATTCCACACTGATGTAAATTAATAAGTAATTGGGGGAGAAGGGATAGTTCTTTCCTGCAGTAGAATGCCAAGCAATGAATATAGAAGAAATGATGGAGTAGAAAATCGTCAAAGGATGCCAGAACTAATGGGTGCAAGTTGGGTGAGAAACAGGGTACTTTCATGGTCTCTGAGAATCTTCCCAGGAATAATTTATTTATTACAGAGGGAAACACATGGACTTTAAACCTGGCAGACATCACTGGCCTAGTGTTGGAATTTTCATTGCCAGTGTTGGTTCAAATGCATGACTGGGGTCTCCTGACAAGGCACTGATGACAACGCGGCCTCGAGTCAGAGAAATTCCCTTCCAGAGGAGGGAAATGAATTGGATCACGAAAACCCAGCAGGCTACCCCAACATCTGCAAATTAACCAGCTTGCTTACTCAAAATTGTATGAAGTTAAGAAAAGCCAAGGAAGACTGCAGACCAGCGCAGATGAAAAGAATTTAAGACACTGGGTTCTTTTTCCATTTCACAGCCAGAAGAGGAAGAGAGGAACAGGAAACTTCCTTTGCCCCTTGGGCCAGGAGGAGCCAACAGCAGTCCCCCCTGCAGATGTGGGTGTATTAGGACTTCAGGTACAGAGTTCTAGGACTATATTCAATCCCAATCCCTCACCTAGATCTCCCCAGCTTAGGATCCCCAGAAATCAGGGCACCTACTTCAAGGCATTGCCTCTAAAAGCCTCTCCTGATCCTGACTGCTATGTTCACAGCCAGAACATAGACAAGTCTCACTTTCACAGGTGCCTTCTGCCCACAGCACGGCATTGTCACCCAGGGAAGCAAAACCTTTCTGGATACAGAGAGCCACCTGGGGGGCACAAAAGAGTCTCATTGCTCTTGCCAAGCTCCTGGCACCCTGGGTCACTGGTCTGACTGCATGTCAGCCAGCAACTCCAGAGTGCACCCTCTGGGTTGCACGACCCTGACTCAGATAAGGTCCCTGATGTCCTTCAGATCCCCTGCCCGGGTCAAGACCACAGGACAGAGGCCTCCCAGGCACCTGCTGGTTCCAAGCTCCTCTCATTAGGGTCTCTGGCCGCTGAGCCCCCGTTGCTAACACAGTGACTCTAACCGCCATGTACTACAAATTAATTCATTCCTTTAGGCCTTGCTGCTCAGTAACTGGCTGTCACAGCAGTTGCCCCGGGAGCTAATTGAGAGTTGCGATCCGTGGCAATATTTCCATTAGCAACATAATGACAGGCAGCCACCGCACACACAAACACACATCAAAGCACAAAAGCAGTGGCACAGCTACACACAGACATATACACACGTGCAAATGCTTCAGCATGGACGCACACACAAATGCTCAGGCGCACACACATGTGCGTAAACTGATTTGCCCATGTTTGCTGGCATGGAGACAACTGGGAGATTGTGCTGCCAGGGCAGCCGTATTTGGGGATCCTCTGGAAGGAGATGGGGCCTCGGTGAACACAGGACGTGGGGGCGGGATCAGGTGCCTGCTGTGAGAACCTTAAAGTCCCCATGCTGCACATGGACCCAGTGGTGACCTGGATGGACTCAAGTGGCTTCCTTTGGCCAGGAAAGAACAGGCTGGTGCCCACAGCAGATTCCAGGTGAGTGTGGACCCCCGCAGTGGCCAGGGACGGATAAGTGGCCACTGCCCTCATGTCAGCCCAAGCTCTCTGGCCCTCATCTCTGTGAGGCACACAGAAGAACACAACCATCAGCTGGTTCAGAAAGTCCTAGTTGAGTTGCAAGCCAGGGATCTACCATTCTATTCTCTGTCGTAGGATGGGTTCCCAGGAGCAGAGGCTGTGAGGGATGTAAGCGAGGTCAATTATTGGATTATGAGCCTGGGAAGGGAAAGCAGAACAAGAAGAGAAGGAAGGCAACTTGGAGAAGGAGCATTTCACTCTGTGGGCATCTGAGGCCAGCTACACAAGGGACCTGAGTGTGTAGAAGAGGTCCCCAAGGTCCCTGGCCCTGCCTCTGGGCAGAGGAGCTGCACCAGGCATTAGCTCCAGGTATTGGCACCCTAATCCCCATGGAGACCAAGTATGCTTCCTAGCCAAGCAAGCCCAGTCGGAGCCAGGGCTTCTTTGGTGATTGCTGGAAGGCAAGCTTGTGGGAGAGGGGCAGTGGGAGGGGCTGGAGGGCAGAAAAGCTGTGGGCCACACCTGCAGTGTCTCCTCAGTGGCACATATGACAGACCCCATGCCCCCATCTAAGAAGCCTGTTTCAGGTGTACAAAATCAATCCAAAGGGATCCCAGATTCAGAAGTCAGCACTGACTTGGGGTGGCCGGAAGTGCCAAGGGTCCGGGAAGGGTTATCCCGCAGGGCCAGGGAGAGCAAGGTTTGTTGGCACCTTGACTCCCGACTTGAGCCTCCAGAACTGTGACAGGACCAATGTTTGGAGTTCCGACCTACCGGTGTGACAGACACTGCCACCGCAATCCCAGAATCCAGCATAGCGGGCTGACTTGTTCCATTCAACTCCATGTCCCGGACATCTGCCGCTGGAGGATGGGCACCGGCCATCGCAGACACGGCACTCACGTGAGCTGGGAGGCGTTTCTCCCGGCTGTACGAGACACCCACCTACCCTCCTGAGATGATGCTCTGGCACCCTTTTCTCCAAACTGTCTTGCCACCCTGTTCTCTGAGAAACTCAACTTATTCACCTTGATATGTAGAACCATTTAAGCCCTATGTCACTGTCCTCCCAGGGTTCCCCTGGGTTATCCCAAGCACATTATCCTGCCTGCAGTGATCACTTACTATAAGATTCTCCTTCAGGGACAGGAGACACACAAGTGTCTGGGTCTTTGTCTCTCCTCCCTGCATCTCACTGCACCCCTCTTCCCCTCAAGCCTTAGCTGGAGGAGAAAAGCAATAGAGGGATTTCTTTCTATCCTCATTTTGATTATTTCTTGCTTCTTAGAAAGCAGAAAGTTGTTCTCTCTCTCTCTCTCTCTCTCTCTCTCTCTCTCTCTCTCTCTCTCTCTCTCTCGACAGGGTTTCACTATGTATTTCAAGCTAGCCTATATGCAGCCTAGGCTGACCTTGAACTTATGCCGGTCCTGCCTCAGTCTCCAGAGTGATGGGATTACAAGCAGGCACCACCATGCCTGGGAGTTATAGTCTCTTCTGATTTCACATGACATCTCTTCACCAGAAAGCCTGCAAAGGTCATCTTCAGCTCACAGTTATGAGGCCCCAGCTGCTCTGTGATCAACTTTGGTGGCTTCTCACCCAGGTGGATCTACGACCATGGTGTCGTGAAGGCAGAGGTGGACCACTTTCCCAACTCCTGCTGGAGGACCTCCCTTCCTGTCTTCAGACACACTGATAGTCAGAGGGTATACTGGAGAGCTTCAGAGCTCATCTTGTGGGGTTAAGTAAGAAACAGCCAGAACCTAAGCCTCTTTTCTTTTCCAACCCAGTCAACAGCCACTGGACCTGTAAAAACAGTGGGCACTGCTTGTAAACACAGTGTTCCAAAGCACTTGCTTCACCCACTTGCTGAGGTTCCCTTAGTTCCTTACTGCTTAAACTTGAGCTCAGTGAATCTTCATGGGGTTCCAGCTAAAATAGATGTACAATGTCTCAAAAGTAGGGCATTTTAGCATTTGACAATAGTCATTGTAAGAATTGTATCTTCTACTTTTAAGTTTCCAGAGTTCCTTCCCTTAGGTCTCATCTGGAGATGGTCACCTGGGAACAGAAGCATTTTTCATTGTCACCATGGGCATCGCTGCTGGCATCTAGTGGGTGGAGACCAGGGATGCTGCTGACAATGCTGCAAGGTGCAGGACAATGAAGAATTATCTCCCTGAGAATTTCGCAGTGCTACAGTTGACAAACATGGCCTTAGATCTTGCCACTTAATCCTCGGTCTTCAAAGGCACAGTGTTCCAACCTGAGACCAGAAGAGCAACTGGGTTGCGTATGTCAGATCCTGTGCAGGACCCTTGCGGCAGAAGGGCAGGGCTTGCCCAAGCCCCCAAGTCCCAATTGCCTCTGATTTTTTTTTTTTTCAGAACCAAGGATTGAACTCAGGCCCTTGTGCTTGCCAGGGAAGCGCTTATTCCACTGAGCCATCTCCCCAGCCCCTTGCCTCTGCTCTTGGCCACCCCCCCAAAGGCTCTTACCAAAGGTGGCAGGCCTGAACTCAGCAAGCTTTCTCTTAAAGCTTACCAGTGGGCAAAAGCATCCTTGCTACAAATACAAGCAAACAAGACCCAGGAAGCTTGTCAGCTCCAAAGTCACACAGTTTGATGCTGACTGCAGGCCTGGCACTATTAAAGCAGGTTTTTGAATGCTTACTGTGTAATAGCGAGAATTAATGGCTATTATTATTTTATGAATGAAGAAACTCTCAGGCAGATTAATTTTCCTGAATCACTTAACCAGCAAGTAGAACTCAAAGGCGGGCTCATGCTGTCCTAAAGCTTGTGCCAAGACTTGGTGTGGTGGTGTACGCCTGTGATCCCAGCTCTGGGGAGGCTGAAAGCAGCAGGATCACTCCGAGTCCAAGCTGCGTAGTGAGACCCTGTACCAAATACATAAAAATAAATAAATAAATAAAGCCTGTGCCTCTTGCCCGTCACATAGCACCCCCCTTCCACAGCTCTGTCTTCTGGGTAGGCAGGGCCATTCTTCTCTCACTCATCACAACATCTGGTACACAACACACGGTCATAAACATTTGCAAACTGAGCAGTGCCATCACCCCTCCCACCCGTGACTTAGACTGAACCCAGCTGTCACACTTTATGAGCTCTCAGTGCCACAAGGCCTTGCCCTGGCTTCTCCCCTGTGCTTCAGCCACTCCCCACCTCTTTCAGAACAGCTCCTCTGACAGCCTCAGGTTGCTTGTTTCCTACTCTGCCTGGAGTGCTGAAGCAAGTAAGAGAGCAGATCCGAACATGAGGCCCCACACGACGGAGGTCTCCGGACTTCTGTTTCTTTTTTTTTTTTTTTAATTCTGAAAATACCCATTTTCCTCAACGTACAACAGTTCTATCAGAAGATATTGTTCCTCTGATATTGTACATATTTCAGCTTGCAGAAAGCTCAAAACTCAGGTATGATTTCTACTGGATGTAAATGATCTTTAAGTAAATGAAACGTAAGTTAAGGACCGTCAATACTGGTGAGATCCCTTCTGGACAGACTGAACAGTGACTTTCCCAAAGACGTTCTTGTGTGACTCCCTTGTGTTTTTGAATGTTACTCTAGATGACAGGGGCATCTTAACAGAGGCGCTTCAACTGATGATCTTGCAAAAAGAAGGTTCTTTTGCATTATTCTAGTAGGTTCAGCGCAATCACAAGATCCCTAGCAGATGGAGGCAGGAGGGCCAAGGTGGAACAGGAGATGCAGCAACAGAAGCAGAGGCTGGAGGGAGGTGAGCAAGGAACTCAGTTTGATTCTGGAAGACACTGCTAGAGACTGGGAAAGCAAGATGGTGGGCTCTGCTTAGAGCCTCCAGAAGACACAGTGTGCTGCCAACTCATCTTAGACTGCTGAGCTTATGTGACCTGTGTTGCCCTGAGCACTCCATTTGTGATAATTAGTTATTTGTTCCTGCAGTAGCAGGAAACAAATACATCTTGTAATTCCCAAGCCATTAGGTTCTGTAGAGCTCTTAACTTTAAACTAGACATGGAGAGACCCAGGATCCTGGCCTGGCCTTGCTACCAACAGCAGGATGGCTTTTGGTGAGTCACTTGACCTCTTTTGGTCATAGTGCCTTCACGTGTAGATGGACACAATGGTATCTACTTGGGGACCAACAGTTCTGGTGATACTGTGGATCTGGTGACCTAAATTCTCTGGTAATGAAACACCTGGAAATGCCAAGTACAATCACTCAGACTTTTAAGGGGATAAATGAGCTTACAAGACAGGAAGGAGAAAAACAGAAACCTGACTAGCCAAGAGGCAGGCTTCTTCTGGAGTCCACATCTCACCTCAGCCCTTGCTTAAGCACCCCAAATGAGCCCTGGGCCCAGGAGATCTGCTATTAGAACCAAAACTCTGTGATTCCATAACGAAAGCCTATCCCGTTAGTGAAACTGATACAAAAAGAAAAACCCTCCGGCTCTCACAGTGTAATGGGAAGGAAGCTTTAGGGAATCTCAGTTTCTTTTTCTGTTTCTTCCTCTATTGAGTAACCTAATTTGTCTAGACCAGTGGTTCCCAAGTCGGGGCAATCTGGCCTATCGGGGAACACCGGCAATGTCTGCAGGTGTTGTTGTTAGTCAGAACTGGAGGGCAAGGCGCTGCTGGGATCTAGCGTGTAGAGGCCGGGAGAGTGGAGTGTGTTAAATACCCCACATGCACAAGTCAGTTCGTCATGCCAAAGAATTACTTTGCTCAGTAACACCGGTACCCTCAGTGCTAAAGGATCTTACAACTTTAGGGTCTATGCAGGAGAAGACTCTTTGGGAATTCGCAGTGGTGACTTTTCTCTCCCATGGGCTTGGGACTCGCAGTTATTCTGTTCCCATGGTTTTGGAGCTCTAAAGTCCACAACTGAAACAACAGAACTGCAAGGACTCTGGGGCCCATTTGAACCAATGACAGGCCCAGTCACCTCTCTGGAGGAGCACATCTTTTTCCACTCAGGGAGGCAGGATTCCCGTGTGTAAGGCCTTGCTGAAAATGAGCCCACAATCCAGAATTACAAAATGCACGCACTCTCCACTCTGTAAAGATTGACGGAAGAGACCATGTAAGCTCCTCGAGAAATTCAGTGAAAGGATTCTAAGCACAACTCTATGAATATAGCAAAATTCACTAAATTGTACTCTTCATAAGGTAAGTGTAATATGTGCATTAAATCTCAATAGAGCTCTTAAAACCACCATGGCATGAGTACTATAGTATTACATATGTTTAAAATGATTAAGGTAATGTCAGATTATTCAGGACCCAGAGAAATGAAACAGGATAAGAAAGAAAAACAAAAAAAGAATTAGAGAAAATATACAGCTGACATAAAATAAGCACTCAGTAAATAGTATTTATTATGATCATCCCAGTGATTATTAATTTATCCTCATTTGTGCGTGTCTCAAACCCCTTGCCATCTATCAAAACATATCAGTGCTGTGTCCCATTCTATTAGAGCCTGGAAACTGTGTCCCCAGCATTCCAGGATGCCATCAATTGTAATACTCATCATCCATTCAATAAAATTTTTTTAATAAAAGCAATCTATCAAATGTACTTATCTATTGTAAGTTGCGCTCCAATTTTAGAAATATTAAAATGAGAAAAATGCATTTGAATTATGTTGCCTGATGAGATTATGTGTGGCAATGCTGACCGTGGTTTTTTGACTCAATCCTGGAGCAGGGCGCCTGGAGCCTCTGCAGGCAGGCAGCTGGAGACTGCGGGAGCCAGAAGTCAGAGGGTGAGGCCCCGCCCCCCCACGCCCACTCGCCTGTTGGGAGTGGAATCCCAGAAGTCTGAAGGAAGATGTTAAGTATCACCCACAGGCCCAGCCACAGAACATCATTTTATACACAAGCGTTACCTGGTCCACTGCTGTACTTTTTTTTTTTTTTTAAATCAATATCCAAATACTTCTGAAGATTTGGGCATCATCTGTCTGGGGCCTCTGGAGCCTCCATTTTTCTAGCTGTAAAATGGAAATAAAGTACGATGGTGGTTCTTCAATGGGCCATGATAAAGAAAGGCTTATTTGACTCAAAATAAATGTGGAGCAGGTTGATAAATAACCAGTCCTGAGGGAGAGCCCATGCTGCAGGGGAGGCAGCAAAGGCCCCCATTATCCCAAACACCAGGCACAAGAAGAAGCCTAGTGCACCTACCTGCCACTTCCCGCGCTGTATTGTGAGTGATGGCTGAAGGTAGGGCCAAGCCCCGCCCACACGCAACAAGTGATTCTTACAGTTAGGCAGCGAGATGCACAAATATGGAGGCTCCGTGGTGCACCGAGTTTTTATGGCTCAAGAAACCTGGAGAGAGAGAGAGAGAGAGAGAGAGAGAGAGAGAGAGAGAGAGAGTGATTGCCTGTGTCTCAGCTGTACCCCAGTCAAGGGACCATGGAAGGCATCCCCACCTTTGTTGTTCATCTCGGTATCCCAGGACTCACTGGTTTGGGCTCTGGAGCAGGACCCCTTTCCAGCAGAGAGAGGAACCGAGGCAGCAGCTCTTCCTTGCTCAGGAGGTTGCTTGGCTGTTCTCAAGAACGACAAGCTGGAAAGGGAGAACCCGTCAGCCCAAGGTCACCCCAAGAGCAGTCTGCCATGAGAAGGGACCAAGGTACACAAGGGGACATGCTCATAAGGACAGAGCCTATTCTTGGAGATCTCAAGGTCCTTGTTATCAGCAAAGGCAATGAGGCTACAGTCACAGGGTGGGCAAGGGGAGCAAAAGGAAAGAGGGAAGGAGAGAGGGAGGACCACTGTGAGGGGCTGGCAGGTGCCCCCCAGTGGCTAGTTCAGCCCACCCTAAAAGACCGTCTAGGGTGGCAACTTAACACAGGGCCTGAGGTGCCCTGCACAGGACAGAAGCTACCCTGTGCCCATCACAGTGAAGCAGGGAGGCTGGGCTGTCCTGACAGGAACCTTTTCTCCACTCCAGAGAACTCGGGCTGCAGCATCCTGTGAGTCACCTGGGAGCCTGACTCCCCAGGAACGTGGTGGCACCTGAGCACATGCATCTCTAACGAACTCCAGGACGCTGCAGCTGCCGCTAGGATACAAGAACTACAGCATAGTAGCAGCAACATGAGAGGTATAAACCAGCATTCGCTCATCTAACCAGGAAGTGAACAATATTTATTGAGCACTTACTATAGACCAGGCAATATCCTACATGCTGAAGATATCAAATTGGATAAAAAATAAAAAAAAAACTTTGAGTTTGAGTGTCAATGAATGAATATTATGACCCAACTAATTAATTAGTGAGAGGATCTTGTGGTTCAGTGCAAGTGTATAAAGATATAACAGAACAGTTTCTCCTGTGGTGATTTATCTTGTCAACCCCAAAATCTGTTAATGAGAGAGCAGGAAGGACAGGAGGAGGGAGGGTGGTCTACGGCCCGCACAAACAGGTGTCACTGGATGTGCTCTTCAACCTCTCTGGCCTTCAGGTTTTTCGTCCAATAAACTTCGCCTCCTCATTTTGAGGCACGGCAGCTGCTGTCCCTTCACCGTCACTTACCAAAGAGTTAAGTAAGGCGCAGCTGCTTGGGCCTGCGTCCCCCGTTGCCCCCGCCCGTCCACTCCTCCATCCCCGGTCACCTCGCCTCCTGGTGCCACAAGGCTACCCTGATGAGCTGTGCAGCTTACTGTGAAATGCGCTGCATTTTCTCCCCAGCTGCCTCCTGATTGCAGTATTTACTTTTAATCTCCCGTGCCTCAATGCCCGATAAAAACTTTGTCACATTAGATGGTGACAGATGGGAGAGAGAGAAGGGGGGTAGCCCTGAGAGGGGGCGTCCTGGCCGCTCGACAATCCTTCACCACGCCAATTACGTCCTTCAGCGCTCTCCGGCGTGGGCACCCATGTCAGCGCCGAGGGAAATGGAAAAGCATAAATAAAGACAAAACTAGGCTTGGCGAGGCTTTAATCTGCAGAATAACATTTCTCATTTGTGTGAAATATCACTGGATTCTCTCCCTGTGCTCCGAGGCACACATGAGTGCGCACGCAACCCTGGAGGGATACTGGGGTGCCCCGGTGCCTGCTGCCGAAGTTAACTGTGTGCAGCGCACTCAGGCTCGGTTAACCCATCCCTCGTCCCTACTGGGCTGTGGGATGGGTCCTTCTTCGCATTCGCGGGGCTTTACAGCAGATGGGAGAAGGGAATGAGAGCGAACAGTTAAGGAGGCACCGATCCGTACAGGAGGGAAGGGAGGTCCATGCTCAGAAATCGCTTCTGCCGGCCCAGCCATGGAATAATGATTCCGTCACATGGGCTCGGTGCTCCACACTTCCAGGCCTCTCCTTCGCAAGCGTTACCTTTGAGTAAGGAATGAGAAACACACTCTCACGTGTTATCACTCAGAGATCGGATTTTCACAATATGTCTATTCCCCCTCCTTTTACAGGTTGGGGTGGTACAGCGTATTTGTTGCCCAGGACTGCTGGGCCAAAGTGCCACCAAGGAGGTGGCTTTGAGCCACAAACGCTGTCCAAGTGGCTTCAGGTCTGGAGCCCCGGTGCTGACAGGGCCGCACCCTCTGGACAGTCTGAGGGCACTCCCGCCTCGCACACCTGGCCTACCAACTCTAGTACTTTCTCTTCTTAACTTGATATACCCTCAGGGTTTAGAGCCTAAACATACCTTTTGTGTGGATACGACTCAACCCATAAATCAGAGGAAGAGTGATTTCAAGGTCTATGTTTTTTGTCACCTCAGCGATTATATGTGTTGTAATCTTATTGGTCTTGTCCCACCTACACCCATCCTACCATTTGCCCTTGGATCAATATTACCTAAGTGACTATGCTTGTAATCTTATCAACCTGTTATGCTTCTGTCCCACTTAAACCAGCCTCCCCTCTTTGGCTTTGCTCAATAAAACACCCTTGAGAAGTGGGGTTGGTGGGCAACCTACTGTCTGGGCCCCTTTCTGTCCCCCCTCTTTTAATGTGTTTGGTACAGGGTCTCGCTGTGCAGCTCGAATTCATAGTGATCCTCCTGCTTTCAGCCTCTCCAGCGCTGGGGTCATGGGTGTGTTCCACCACATCAGGACTTGATAGCTAGCTCAGCGTGTCTGGAGACAGGGTCAGAACAGCATATAGTGCTGGGGATCAAAGCCTTGTCCCTGTGTTTGCCTAAGCAGGCCTTAGTCTGCTGGCCTATTTTGCCAGCCCCTTTCTTTTTTTCCCTCTCTTAATAAATTCTTCCTACTTTTTTTATTATTTTAGGGGAGGGTCTATAGGGTGTTCACAGTCTCGCTACTAGATTGAACTCTTAGTGATCTGCCTGTTTGCAACCTATGAAGAGCTGGGATTACAGGGTCATGCCACCATGCTCGGTCTCAATTGCCATCTCAGTGTGCTCTGGGGGCGGGCTGGCACCGCAGGCCTGAGGATCCATCCCCCGGTCCCTATGCCTGCTTGCAGGTGCTTTAATCTGCTGAGCTATTTGGCTGGCCCTTCTTCTTACACTTAAAGAAAAATTCTATGTTTTGAAATTAGACAGGCTTGTGCTTGAAACCCCAGGCTTAGGATCAAATGAGAATCTTCTGGAATAAAGGAGGAAGAGTGAGTTCCCCAGACCATGAACTCCTGCCAGCCCGCCCATTTCTACATGTATCTGCACAGCATCACATAGGAAGAAAGCAGCCAGAGCTTCTGAAGAGCAGGCTTCCACGGTCCACTCAACAAAGGCAGAGGCTTGTGTCAAGAGGCCCAGTGATGGGAGCTGCAGAGCTAGGGTGTGGAGCTCTTTTAGAATAGTTACAAATTCTCGGAGGAGGAATTGACTGAGAACCAAACAACTTCGAGGCTGCCAGGTAGCCCTGCAACAAGATTCACAAGCCATGCCATCTCATCCTTAAAAAACCAAAAAGTGAAATTCATGTTACTTAAAAGTCACCATTGAAAAGGGTTCAGTGGCACACCAGCTCTGTCTGGTTGCCATTTTTGTCATCCTCAAAAGAGACACCATGCTCCCTAGGTGGTTTTCCTG
>PVKA01044002.1:0-16445 GCA_004027165.1 Ctenomys sociabilis
ATTGCACACTGTTTTCATAACGTTTTGGTATTGTACAAGGTGCATACATGATATTATATTTACAGGTTTTTATATAGCTGAATTATATCAAAGATTCAATAATTATTTACCTAGTGGATGACCATAGTACTAAAAGCCGACATAATATCCTGTCCAACCACCATTAGTGCAGATCTTGCCTATCATAGAATTATGTAGAAGCACAGCGTTATCTATCCCAACTGTACTGTCTATACACACACAGGATGATTTTTTTCTTTCTACAACCCTTCCTTTGTCTACACCTGTCAAAAGTGGGCACTCCGTTGACATTCAACTGCCTTAGGTGCTTGAACTCGACACCACAATCCAACACAGTCCAGCATTCTCCAACCATAGGGAGTTACTCAAAGAAATTGTTGACCATATCCATTTACAGCTCAGCTTAATATTATGGGCTGAGAATCGGGGAAATTCCCACTCAATCAGTGGGCTTTAGGTCAGGGGATCCGGGGAGGTGTTGGTGAGTGGGTCCTGAGGTTTCAGGCCAGTCACTGGCTTGGAGGGGTTGGGGACAGGGATCCGTGTAGCGCGCGAGGGAAGAAGCCAAAGGCTCTCCCTCAGACTCACCACCCTCTCACTGATCTGGGAAGCCTGGTGAGTCCTGTAAATTCGTTCTCGCTGGCAGAGCTTGGCGCGGGATCCAGGAGGCTGCTGGAGTCAGCCACTGTCTCTGGCCGGTCTCAGGGGCTGGGCGGGTGCGGGCGGGATCAATATGGCTTTATTTTTTATACCTCATATTTATACTTTGCTGGATGGTTAAGACCAAGATAATGCAAGACCTATATAACAAGAAATGTAACTTTTGTATCTGACAAGGTCAGCCAAATCTCCCCAGGATTTATCCTGAAACCCTGTACTGCAGTATGTAGATCCCTTGTCAGTGTCAATCATGTGGATGAGCCATGGCCATTGCTTGACCAGTTTGCTCTCTGTGAAAGCCTGAGAAAATGTTTTCTATACATGTGAGTCTCCTTAGGCACACTCTTCATCATGGAAAAATCTGGTAAAAATAAAGGAAGAATTGGATTTATTCTACTTGTAAGGCAGAAAGAAAATTTCTTTTATTTGTACTAATAGTGTTTGGACAGGATATCCTGTCTGCATTTTGTACTATGAATAACCACTATGAAGATAACAATATACAACGTATTAATTATTGAAACTGTCCTATTAATTGGTTTTGAAACTCTCTCATTAGTATTTGTTTCTCAATAAAATTAATAAAAGAACCAAGAAAGGAAGAAAATTTCTTTTACCTTAAGAACTTGGTTTTCAGAATATGTGATTATTTCTGTGCAATTCTTTTTGTCATTTTTTTAAACTTAAGAATCTCCATTTTAAGAGCGAATCTATCCTCATTCTGATTCCGCATTGTTGTATGCATGTCCAAAAAATAGGGCAAGGTGAAGTGGTAGAAATCATGGACCAATCAGTTCTATTTTTCCTTCATTTTAAACTGTCTTAATCTGTTCATTGTTCTAGGGAAATTTAGTATTTTCTCTGTCAATAAAAGAAGATTGTCACAGAGACTTTTCCATGTAGGCTGGCACCATGATTGCCCCACACATTCAGGAATGTTCTCCAGCCTGTCTCTCCTATTCTCAGCCAGACAACTACCCATTCTCAGAAGCAAAAAAGTTAGAGCTATAATTTTTTCCAGGTCTGGAGCATGTATTTATCAGAAAAGGCAGTTCAAATTGAACAAATCAGAAGGCGGGCATCTGTATACCCACCTTTTTTTCTCTAATAGTTATTTCCTTGCCTTATTACCTATTAATCTTTCTGTTGATCCAGAATTGGTTAATTGGTTATGTTTTATGTATTTTAAGATGATTTGTGGATGATAGTATGAAAATGTCTTCATGCATATCATTTCTTAGAACGTAGTTCACAGCTTATGGCCTTTGAATTAAAATTTAGATATAAATAAATTCACAAATCAATGTACATCTGCTGAGTTTAGGAAAAGTGCATACTTGGACTTCTACCAAGATATTGAAGATCACCACTCCTATCAAGATATTGAGTCCACTGGACCCCTCTAGACTCAGCACAAGCCTGATGTGTTAGTGAGAACTGCTGCCTCGTTCTCAGGTACTCTCTAGACCCAGCCCAAGCTCAGGCTTGGCCAGTGTGTGGAAGAGATTCTGTGTTCCCCTGTGTCCCCTAGACACCTCTGTAACCAGCCCAAGCCCAGCCTGTGAGTGAGAGCTTCAGCTGTGCTCTCGGGACCTCTCCAGAACCAGTGCAAGTCAGGACCCAGTGAATGTGTGGGAGAGCTTCTGCACTCCCTGTGCCCCCTGGGCTCCTCTGGACCCAGCCCAAACCCAGTTTGTGAGTGAAAACTTCCACCTCACTCTCAGAATCCCGCCAGACTCAGCTCAAGCCTAGGACCAGTGAGTGTGTGAGAGAGCTTCCATACTTCTCTTTGCCTGCTGGATACCTCTGGACCCAGCTCGGTCCCACTTGTGAGTGAGTCCTTCTGGCCTTCTCTCTAGACCCATCCAGAGCAAGCCCAGGCCTGGCATACAGGCCTGGGGTGAAACTCTGCAGCTGAAGTCGCTGCAGAGAAGCTGGGGGCTAGAACTACCCAGCCAATCCACCCAGCAGAACATCTTGCCAGAGGTGCACCACTGAACCACTTCCAAGGGCTGCAGTAGGAATGAGCTGAGCACAGCAGCCAGACCCAAGCCAGGCAAACCAGATGAATTCAAACTTCATAGATCTGCCCCAAATTTCAGTAGAAGCTAAGGTTATAACTGCACCAAAGTTCTACAACAAAGGTAGGAGGACAGTGCTATACAAAATGACAAAGAGAAGGAGAAAAATACAGTCTCAGGCCCCAAGCTCACCTAGAACAAGTGGAGAAGACACTAGAACAGAAGAAATTGGGAATCATACAGCAGAAATATCTGAATTAATAGCATCTGAAGTTAAGAAACAACTGCAGAACAGTATAGAGTAACTCAGATCAGAAATAACCTCTGAAAAAAAATCTCCAAGTTAATAGCATCTGAAATAAAGAATGAAATGCAGAAACATATAGAGAAAATCAGAACAGAAATAATCTATCAGATAAAAAAGGTTGCCCTTAATAAAAGAATTAATAACTGCTTCTAAAGATGACATTGATAAGAAAAATAGAGGATATGAGAAAAATGATGAATTCTTTGAATGAGCAATACAGAAAAAAACATTGCATGAAGCAGAGTCAAAGAGATATAGAGGAACTTAGAATTTCATCACAAGCTTGCAAAACCATGTGTATGAAAGTGAAGATAGAATTTCAGATCTTGAAGACACCATTGCAACTAGTGAAAAGGTAAGAAAAGATCTCTTAAACACAACTGAGATGCAGGAAAAAAAATTCATCACTTGCAAGATGAGGCAAAGATGAACAATATGAGACTAATAGACATCAATGAGAAAGAAGGAGTTAATACAAATGATATAAAGAGAATAAGGGTGGATGGAAGTAAAGTAGAAAACTTTCCAAATATGGGGAAACAATGTGATATTCAGGTAACCAAAGCATGCAAAACTGCAACATCAACCTAATTAAAAACACACTGAGACATATAATAGTCAAGATCTCAGAAATCCAGCATAGGAACAATATATTGAAAGCCACTAGAGAAAAGAAACAGACGACGTTTAAAGGAAATACCATAAGAATAATGGCAGACTTCTCTTCACAAACCATGAAGTCAAGAAGAGCATGAAAGAGAGTACTTCAAGTCCTCTGTAAAAACAAAGTCCAGCCTTACTATACCTCTTTCAAGTTTGGTGCAGAAGTGAAATGCTTCCATGATGAAAAACAACTAAAGAATTTCATGACTACAAAGGCAACACTACACAGACTACTACAGATGTTCTATAGAGGGACCAAAATGATCAGAACTCCATGAGTGAGAACAGAAGGAACCCACTAAATAGGGCAAACAAATACAGGACAAAAAAGAAGCAAGCAATAGCAGGTAAATAGCATGACAATCATAAGTCAATGCATCTCAGTTATAACCATCAATGTAAATGGACTTAATCCACTAATTAAATGAAATAGACTGGCACAGTAGATTAGGAAGCAAAATCCAACATTATGTTGTATACAAGAAATGAAGTTAACTCATAAAGAAATTCATAGGCTGAAAGTCAAAGGATGAAAAATAATACTACATGCCCCAGCACTTCAGAAAACAGCAGGGAAAGCAATCTTGTTCTCAGACAGTCTCAATTTCAAACCAAGAATGACCAAATGAAATAAAGAAGACCACTATATATTGGTTAGGGGAAAAATTAAGAGAAGAGGTAACATTAATACTTATGTATACACCCAATATGGGAGCACCAAACTATATAAGACAAATCTTAACAGATATGAAAAATCTAAATCCAATACCATAGTTTTAATAGGAGACCTTAACACCCCCTTATCCCAAAAAAGATAGGTCAAGCAAACTAAAAATTAACAAAGAAGTAGCAGAACTGAACCAGAGCTTGGAAAAAATGTACTTAGTGCACATATACAGAGTGTTACACCAAACCAAGCTGAATACACATTTTTTTTTTCAGCTGCACATGGGTCATTTTCTAAAATAGACCACATACTAGTCCATAGGCCATACATAAGCATGTGCAAGAAAGCAGAAATTATCCCCTGAATATTATCTGACCACAGTGTAATGAAACTAGAAAAAATGACAATAGAAACCAGAAAAACACTATGAATACATGGTTATTAAACAATAGCTTACTCAGCAACCAATGGAACACAGATGAAATTAAACAAGAAATTGAACAATATATACAATTCAATGAAAATTCAAGCACAAATTATCAGAATTTATTGGATGCAATGAAAGAAGTTGTTAGAGGGAAATTTATAGCTGTGAAATCATATGTTAGGCAAACAGGATGAGAACTAATAAAACCCTAATGCTGCACCTCTAACATCTAGAAAAGGAAAAGCAAACCAAGCCCAAAGCACAAAGATGGGAAGAAATCATAAAGATTAGAGCAGAAATTATTTCAATCAAGATGAGGAAAATAGTTTAAAGAATTAATGAATCAGAATGCTGGTTCTTTCAAATTGATAAGCCCCTAGCTAACCTCATTAAAAAGAGGAAAGAAAAAATTCAAATACAAGCAATAAGGAATGGAACAAGTATAATTACCCAGACCCGGTAGAATTTCAGAAGATTATCAATAGTTACTTTGAGAATCCTTACTCTGACACAATAGAAGACATACAAGAAATGGACAGATTCATAGAAACGTATAAATTACAAAAACTGAATCAAGAAGATATAACAACTCTCAATAGCCCAGTAACAACCAAAGAAATACGAAAAGTAATAAAAAAAAAAAAACTACCAACAAAGAAAAGTCCAGGTCCTGATGGATTCACAGTTGAATTCTACAAGAAATTTATAGAAGATAAAAGCTGTGTACTCCTCAAACCCTTCAGTGAAATTGAAGAGGAAGCAGTCCACCCAAAATCATTCCTGGAGGCAAGTATTACCCTGATTCCAAAACCAGGGAGAGAAACAACTAAAAAAGAGCACTACAGGCCAGTCTCCCGCATGAACATAGTTGCAAAAATCCTCAATAAAATCCAAGCAAATAGAATACAGCAAATCATCAAGAAGATCATACACCATGACCACGTAGGATTCGTCCTAGGAATGCAAGGATGGTTCAGTATTCAAATATCTATTATATCAATAGAACGAAATCTAAAAAACACATGATCATCTCAATTGATGCAGAAAAGGCTTTTGACAAAGTCCACCACTCATTCATGTTCAAAGTCATACAGAAAATTGGAATAGAAGACCTCTTCTTCAATTTGATAAAAGACATCTATGAGAAGCCAATGGTTAATATAATTCTAAATGGGGAAAGACTGAAAATTTTTACTCTTAGATCTGGTACAAGACAAGGATGTCTTCTGTTACCCCTCCTATTCAACATAGTTCTGGAATCACTAGCTAGATTCATTAGACAAGATGGAGAAATAAAAGGAATAAGAATTGGTAAAGAAGAAGTGAAACTATCAGTATTTGCAGATGACATGCTACTTTTCTTGGAAGACCCAAAAAACTCCACAAAGAAGCTCCTAGAATTGATACACAAATTCAATAGCATAGCAGGGTACAAAGTCAATACCCAAAAGTCAATTAACATTCCTCTACACAGATAATGAACATATTAGAGGGAGATTAGAGAACCAATACCTTTTACAATAGCACCGTGGAAAACGATATACCTTGGAATTCATCTAACTAAAGAAGTCAAAGACGTTTTCAAAGGAAATTAAAGTACTCTGAAAAAGAGATTGTAGAAGATTTCAGAAAATGCAGATATTCCTTGCTCCTGGATAAGAAGAACCAACATTATGAAGCTGGCCATACTCCCAAATTATTGTTCAAATTTAAGGCAATCCCTATCAGATTGCCTATCACCAACATACCTCACAGACATAGAGAAATCTTTCCTAAAATTTATTTGGCAGTAGAAAAGGCATAGAATAGCAAAAATAATACTGGCAACAAAGATAAGGCAGGAGGCATTACAATTCCTGACTTTAAATTGTACTACAAAGCTACTGTGCTAAAATCAGCATGGTACTGGCAATGAAATAGACTTGGAGATCAATGGAATAGAGTAAAAGTAGCAGAAGTCTCTACAAACACACTGAGCCACCTTATCTTTGGCAAAGGGGACATACACACTTATTGGAAGAAACATTGTCTGTGTAACAAATGGCTTTCAAATGCCAAACTCTAAAACTTGACCCAGGTCTATCACCATACACTAAGCTAAAGACAAAATGGATTAAAGATCTAAACATTAAAACAGAAACAGTAAATCTCCTGGAAGAGAAAGTAGGAGAAAGTCTTAAAAATGTAGGGGTAGGCAAATAATTCAACAACAAAAATTGAACCACACAGATAATACTTGAAAGTATTGATACTGGGACCTCCTCTTATTGTGAAGTTTTTGTATGTCAAAAGAACTTTCCACCAAAGTGAAAAGACAACCCACAAATTTGGAGAATAATCTTAACTAATAAGTGCTCAGACAAAGGTCTGCTCTCTAATATTTATCAAGAACTAAAATACATTGGATCCCCAAAATTTAGACCCAATTGAGAAATTGGCAGCTGAGATATATACATACTTGTCAGAGGACAAAATTTTTTTTAACATTTTTTTAAAATTTTATTGAAGTACAAATATCAATGAGACAGTTATAGACCCATATAAATACTTAAAATGCTCCATATTACTCATCATCTCAGCAATGCAAATTAAAACAACATTTATATACTATCTCACTCCAGAAGGAATGGCTATCATAAAGAAATCAACCAAGAACAAATGTTGGAGAGGCTGTGGGGTGGGAATGTAAACTGGTACACCCATCATGGAAATCAGTGTGGAGACTCCTTAAAAATCTAGGACAGCAAATCCCATTCAAAGCACCTATTCACCTCCTAGGAATTTCCACAGAGGAAGTGAAAATATTGTATCATAGTGATATATGTTCACCTATGTTTATAGCAGCACAGTTTGTGATAGCCAGATCTTGAAAACAGCCAAGATGCTTGTCACCTGAGGAATGGATGAAAAGGTGTGGTATTTTTTTTTTTTTTACAATGGAGTATTACTCAGCTATAAAGAATGATAAACTTGAAGCCTTGATATTTAAGTGGATGCCACTTGAAGATTTACTCATAAGTGAAATAAACAAGACCGACATCTGTAAATATTGTATAGGCTCCCTAGTGTGAGAGTTCAAAAGAAGAAATAAAAATAGAAAGGTATAACACTATTAAAAGGAAAGTGAAATTTGAAGATTAGACAAGAAAGAGAGAACAAGGAGAAAAGCTAGGAAACACGACAGGGGCCAAGCCATACAATTATATACACAAGATAGTTATTGCATTGATCCTGAGAATCTTCAGCAGGTTTTTGAAAGTAGCAGTTAATTGGTAGGATTCTCATCCTGACTATATATGCTGGTACCTGTGAGTGAAGCAACTGCACTGAAGATAGCGATGTGTAATAGTAGGGTCACGCTTGGAAGGCCTGTCATTCTGGGCTTCTAAATACATGCTGCTTGTCCTGTCATACCAATTACTGCCATACTGTCTCTCAAGTAAATTTTTGTTTAAAAAATGGGTAATAAATGAAAACGAGAGAAGAAAAAATATGTCATAGGAATGTCCTGCTGTATGTAGTTAGATTTGTAAGTTTCTGTGTAAAAAATGTAATTTTTTGTTCCTATTTTTTAAATATTCATTTACTGTTTTTCTTCAGATTCTGTAGGGATTTAAAGTTTATCATATCAATACTGTTGGAAAATACCTGTTCTATGTCATGCCTAAGATGTTTGATATTTAGATAATGAGGTTAAGCTCAAATGCCTATGTTATCAGGTAAAGAATTTCTCTTCTGGAGCATTAGCAACTTAAATTTACAGAGCAAAAGTTAGAGAAAAAGAAGATTTGCAAAGGTACCCAACATTTTGGCCCTAGTCTTTCAGGGTCAGTGAGGACTCAAGACATAGGAGAACATATACTGTAACATCATGTAATTCAGTTGTGTCCAAATTTACTGATCAAGGAGATCATGGGGCCACAGAGGAAAGTGATTGATGATGTAGAGTGTACCTAAGGAGAGTCAAATAGAGAGAAAACATTCTCTCAGGTTTTCACAGAGAGCAAACTGGTCAAGCAATGTCTGTGACTCATCCACATGGCTGACACTGACAAAGGATCTACATACTGCAGTATAGGGCTTCAGGATTAAATCTGAGGGGATTTGGCCGACCTTGCCAGATACAAAAGTTACATTTATTGTTATATAGGTCTTGTTTTATCTTGGTCTTAACCATCCAGCAGAAAAGTATAAAAATGAGGTATCATAGTAAAGCCATATTAATATGCTGAACTGTGAAAAGCTCAAGTCAACAACTTCTGACATTGCCAGTCCTATGGATAACCCAGTACTATTATGGATTACTGGACTATATTGGATTTTATTGCTGAATTCATGCATCTATAATGTTTAAATGGAAATGGAATACCCATCTCTGACAAAGCTAAACAAAAAAGATATAGAAATGAGGACCATTTTGCATCTGTATATACAAAATAGGATAGATATATGTTATTTTCTCTTAATTCAATGAGAAGAATAGTGTTTTTGGACATGATATCATGCCTGTATTTTGTACTATGAAAAACCACTATGAATACAATATGTAGTGTATTAAATATGTCGTGTACTGTCATACTAATTGGCTTTGGTTAACATTCATCCTTTTAACAGACTATTTATTGTTTTTCTATGGATATTAGTGATAAAATGTGTCTATATTTTCTTTACTTTTCATGTTTTATTTTATATCTAGTTAATAACATTCATCATAGAAAATTTGTATCTGTACGTGATGTCTAGATTCTTCTTTTCCCATTCCCTCACCTCCCTTCAGCCTTTCTTTCCCTCCATATTTACATACCCTCATTTCCATTTTCCTTTCTTCTATTCTTTTTTCTCTCTTTTTTTTACTTTCTCTTCCTCCAATACCTTTCTTTTGAACATTTTCTTCCCATTTTCCACTATTATACACCTCTGTTCATATATACACTTTTGGTTTATCACACCCGAAAGACAATGCAATATTTACACATGTAGTTTCTATTTATTTCACTGAAGAATATGGTCTAAAGGTGCATCCATTTATTGAGAAATGTCTGAAGGTTATCCTTCTTTATGACAGAGTACTACTACATTTTGTTTAAGAAAAGGCACATATCTTCTTTATCTGTTCATCAATTGATGGGCATTTTGGCTATTTCCAAGATTTAGCTATTATAAACTCTGCTGCTCTAAACATGGGTGCACTTACATTGCTCAAGTATATTTTTAAAAATATGTATTTTATAACTTTTATCCCACTAGGATATACAGAATAGTGGTGGAGTTAGCCAATCCATGCCATTTAGCATGGAGGTTCTCAAAGGCAGGTTACAGTCCTCAGTCTCCTTGCAGCAACAGATTCACCTCTACCTGGACCATATCAGTGTCCACACTCAGTGATCTTTAATGTTAATGACAAATATTGTCAAGGGCCCTTAGTCATGGGCTTGTGGCCTAGTATAGAAAAAGAACCCTGAATTGGAAGTCAAGAGATTCAGCTTCTATGTCATTTAGTGTAAAAATATAGATAAGTTATATGGCTTTGGATCTCAAGTTTTCTTAGCTGTGAAATGAGTGAGTTTTGTGTTTATAGAGTGAAGTCAGGTGGAGCTACCCTTGAACTCTCATCACTACATTAAGCTCCTCTATATTGTGGAAATACAGAGAAATCCTAAAAACACTGCATTTGTGAGGAGAGAGCCTCAGCCTTCCCCTGGCCCTGCATAGTGCAATATAATAGAGGCATTGCCCAATAAGTATTGTGTCTTTTAGTTGTATGGCAAATTGTCTATGCTAGTTATTTTCCTATCACTAAGACAAAATACTTAATATTCCCAATTTAACAGAGGAGAGGCTTGTTTTGATTTAGAAGCTTTGGTGGGTTCAGTTCATGCTAGACTGGTCCAAGGCAGAGATGGTAAGACATGGCAGAGGAAATCTCACCTCATGGCAGCCACACAGAATAGACAGAAGGTAGGAGCTGGAGACAAGAACGCTGCTCAGTTCCCCCACCCAGGGACCTTCCAGGCCTGGCATTCTAACAGTGCATTTAACTACTGTACTCAGCAGTGGTTGAACTCAGTGGTAAAGTCAGCACCCCATGACCCAATCTCCTTCCATGTACATGAGATGTTTGTGAGATATTTTAGAGCTTAGTCATAATAGTATCATTACATTTTTTAGAATGTAATAGACTACAAATGGATTTGTAAATTCTGTATACTCTTAGACTTTTCTCAGCTAAAACTCCCTGTTCCTTTCTCCCTTCTATAAATAGGCAGAAAAATGTCCTTCCTGAAATGTCCACACCCTAATTGCTGGAATTCGTGAATATGTGGCAATGAGGGAATTAAAGTTGTAGACAAAATTAGTTACTATTCAGATGGCTTTGAGTAGGTGCCTTATAAATGAAGAAAAAGGTAGAAGTCAGAGTGATGCAAGGTGAGAAAGGCAGTTGGCTTAAAAATGGATAAAGGGATTAGAAAATGTGAATTTCAGCCTTTCCTATCCTCTGGACTCTGCAAGAGCTGTGGTACCTCCAGGAAGAACTCAGCTATCTTTATTTTAGCCTACTAAGAACAATTACAGATGTCTGAAATCCCGAAAAGTATGACAATAAATTTGTAGGGATTTTTAGCCACTAAATTTGTAGTAATTTGTTATAGCAGTAGTACAAAACTAATACACTTTTCCACATTACAATGACAGGTAATTTATTGTAATAACACTCAGTGGAACTTGGCATAAGTGGGATCCCACTGGCCAAGGCAGCATACTGGCTGCATGTTAGCAGCCCAGATAATCAAATCTTAGAATGTGTGCTTTTATTCAACATGATACAAAGGACAGTTAAGTAATCACCTTTAGAATATAAAATAGGGTCTTTCCTTCTCAAAGAGAAACGATGTTGTTCATTATAATTATGGTCAGTGTTTCAAGAGGGAAAGGATTTTTTTAGGTGTTAGAAAAAATGTGACTCATACATACAAGAAAAGGCCAAAAAAACTTAATTTCCCCCAACCACACACAAGATAGAGAGAGAAAGAGAGAGAGAGAGAGAGACAGAGACAGAGACAGAGAAAGACAGAGAGAGAGAAAGACAGAGAGACACAGAGAGAGAGAGAGAAAGACAGAGAAACACAGAGACAGAGATAGAAAAAGGCAGAGATATAGAGAGGGAGAGGGAAAAAATGATCCCAAACTCATAAAATTGTAATGGAAACATGGGCTCAGTCTATCTTGGGCCACTTGTGCGGTAGTTTCCAAACTGAGTTCTAGAGCACAGGAGAAGCTTCAGTTTATATTTTGTGGCTTCTTTCTCTGTTTTTCACCACTGAAAAGACAGAGCAAATGGAGACTTGGAATCACAGTGTTTTTATTTTCTAATCTTCCAACCTCATCATGTATGCTGCTATAGCTTCTCTCTTTGCTTTGAGTATTTTCCCTCCTCCTCTCTGTAATCTTATGAAATAAATATTTCCTTACAAGTTTTCTTTTAGGCTGCTAAATATTTGTTTTGATAAGAATAATTGAAGACATGGGAAACCCTTCATTACATTGCAGAGTGGCATACATAGAGTACACATTCTATAAATATTTGTTGAATTGAGCTATGTTTAATCAACATCTGTTTAAGACAAATAAATGGGAAAAAGAATTCATTGGTGCCCAAACTCTATTTTTTTCTCTGAGTGAGAGCAAGTCATGTTATAGTCTAAAGAAGAAATTATGTTCAAGAGTAATATCTTGTCTCACCTTATAGAAAATAAAATCTCTGAAATAAAGTTTTATTCAAATAAATTAATAGTTCAAAGTGTTGAAACAAGCAACTAATTATAACATATCTATTTGGTTTATATAATTATTCTTCCCTTTTTATTTCATTTAAAGATGAAATGCAGTGGGTGGGGGAGACAGCTCAGTGACATAAGCTCCTGTCCTGTAACTACAAGGTTCTGAGTTCAAGCACCCAAACCACACACATAAAAAAAAAGAAAAAAGGAAAAGGAAATACAGGGGCTACACTTTGTATTTGGGGATCAGTGGTGCCTGGGAGCAAGCACGCACAATTGGGAAGAGTGTTGTGCACAACTCTCCAAATTTACTAAGTGATGTTAGTAAGTTGGAATTGATCATGTTGGGAGTATTTGCACTATGAAAATAAACAAGTTCTGTAAGATTTTCCCTCTGAAGAGAGGTTGAATAACATCAGTAGACGGCTGGCTCACTCAAATAGACTAATTTCTAAATGTATTAGTGAGGGCTTATCCTCTTGGCAGGGGGGTCAGTACACTATATCACTTTGACATCATCAAACCAAGTAGGTAAATGCAAAGACTGGGTCTGTGTCCACTAGGCAAAGGTACTGAGATGCACAGCCAGCTATGTCATTTGCCTGAGGGACACCGGAACCAATCTTTGTATTTACCCACTTGGTGTGACAAAAGGCAATGTGCGTGCACATGTGGAAAATTGTCAAACAAGGATTTTCACAGACATGGTGCTCCATCTTGCAGGTTTGGCATGTTTACATGAGCATCACAGAGAGCCACATCACTCTAGGATTTGTTTTAATCATTTATCTATTTATTTGGTACAGGGTCTCACCCTGTGGCTTGGCCTTATAGTGATCCTCCTGTCTCAGCCTCATGAGCATGGGGATTACAGACAGGTATGTGTCACCATGCCTGATTTCCATGTCTGATTTGGCATGCCTGGGGTTCCAAGGCTGGCACCGCATGTGGTACTGGGGTTAAAACCTGGGTCCTTGTGCTTACCAGGCAGGTGCTTAGATTGCCTAACTCTCTCCCCAGCCCTAGGATTTGTTTTAAAAAGTTTTCTTTTGATTTTTCTTGTGGATGCAGCCCAGTTCAGTACAATGGCACATGAAAAACCAGATTTGCATGTTTTGGAAGTGGTCAAAAGTTATTCACCAGATTACTCATGCATGGATGATGGAGATGATCTATTATGGTAAAATAGGCTTCATAACAGAAGAGTGATGAGACCATAATGATGTTGATGATGACTTTGGTGTCAGCCATGTGAGCCAAAGTTCCTATGACAGTGAAAGAGCAAGAATTGATTGATATAAACACAAAGAATGCAGATCTCCTTGACTTATATGGCAAAGAAAACAGTAGGGTGAGCCATGTTTCACTAGTTAGAATTGTGCAAATTGGTAACACAATCAAATACAATAATCCAATGTTAGAACTAGGTGCAAAAATATAGTGAAGATTTGGGCAAGGGTGAAATGCTACAACATGCTGTACAATACCTATGGGTTGAAATACAAGCATGGTATTCTGTATGCACCAACAGCCATATTCAAGAATGCGTTATTATGACACCTCCCTAAATGACCTGAAAGCCTTCACAGGTCTGATGTACTCAGAAGGAATTTCTTAAGGTAATCACAGGAATGAAAAAGATCTATGGAAAAGCAATAGGTCAAAATACATATGCCGTTGTAAATGCAAGGCCTCATTATGCTTTTAATTTATATATTTATCTTGGAACTCAGCCCTCACTATTATTCATATAGTAATAAATCAAATGATGTAAACAGACCTGTTGCTTCCATTTCTAAAACTAATCAAGATGCGACATTTGACAACAGGCTTAGTGATTTCCAGTTGATGTTACATTTGCTAACAGAGCACAAACTGACAAGAGCAGGAACTGTATACAGGAACAAGGCATAAATTTCAAATGAAATATTGCAATTTTAAAACAGAAAGTTATGTAGTATAATCTTTAGATTTCATATTTACATTGACCTCATACACGGTAACGAAAAACGAACTGTTGTTGCTGATGTCAACACAGTGCCATAATAGAAATGGATAAGGGAACATGTGTAAAGCAGAAGCATGGAACGGAAACTTTCTACAGCAAAACCAAAGGTGGAATAGATGTTGATAAGTTATGCAACAACTATGACGTTACTCAAAACAAAAAGCATTGACTAATGATTGTGTTTTACTGGATCCTAAACATTTGTGACATAGATTGATAATTTGCAAAAAAAAAAAAAAAAAAAAAAGTGAAAAATACCACAGAGAAATTTTCTTAGAGGATTGGAACTAAGGCATAAGAGATCATTTACAGTAGGGGAAAAGAAAATGTTTCTGCCCATGGAACTAGACCAAAAAATTGTGAAACACGTTTTTAAGTGTACAATAAGCATGCAGGAGTAGCATCCCAAAGACCTCCTGTGACCATAGGAGAGCTGAAAAGGTTTCAACTGTGCCCTGCAACAAAGGACAGAAAAGCAAAACATATGCTCTCAGTGTAAGTGATATTTCTGTAGGGAACATGAAATTTTTCTGAAGACTGCATTCATATGGCAGTTGAAACCAAGATTCTTTCTGTGATAGACTTTTGTTTGTGTTTACAATGTAGCTCACATAGGTTTTTGTTTCTCATAGGTTTTGTAAGCAAGTACACAGCTGATGCGAAAATGTAGATGCTTACTTTTAAGTGTGCAAAACATATTAAAAATTTAATGTTCTATTTTATTGATATTTTACATTTTTGCTAGCTACATATTACATAATATAATAAGAAACTCCTGACAAAATATCAGTACCAGCAAGTTGTGCAGTGTATCCTACAAAAATGCTGGGAAAATAAAACACATGTGGTCAGTGTAAGCAAAAATTGTGTAGAACGTGTTGTTGTCACCTGTGAAGACTGCCCTGGGAGTAAAAATTGAAGTAAAGATTATTGTTTATTTGTAGCATGCTATTTTTTTCTTTTTTAAAAAGAATGCAAAAAGGTAAGAAAAAATGGAAACAATATAGAATTTCACTAAACAAAATGATAGGAATTTGACAGTGGTTGTTGTATTACATAGTGTTATCTTCAAATTAGTTGTTTAGATTATGATATAAACATGAAAAATTGGTTAAAAATTATAATAAATTAAAAAGAGAAGAAAAAAAATAAGCATTAACTGTTCCACAGCTTCACACACTTCCCTTCCAGAGGTTCCTTGCCTGGTCTTCTTTTTTTTTTTTTTCCATTTATTTTTATTTTATTAGAATACAAATGTCAATCAGACAGTTTCAAAACACCTTAACCATACAGAGTCGATGAATCAATACATTGCAAACTGTTTTCATAACGCTTTGGTATTGTACAAGGTGCATACATGATATATTTACAGGTTTTTTTATAGCTGAATTATATCAAAAATTCAATAATTGTTTACCTAGTGGATGACCATAGCAGTAAAAACCGACATAATATCCTGTCCAACCACCATTAGTGCAGATCTTGCCTATCATAGAATTATGTAGAAGCACAGCGTTATCTATCCCAATTGTACTGTCTATACACACACACATCATGATTTTTTCTTTCTACAACCCTTCCTTTGTCTACACCTGTCAAAAGTGGGCACTCCATTGACATTCAACTACCTTAGGTGCTTGAACTCGACACCACAATCCAACACAGTCCAGCATTCTGCAACCATAGGGAGTTACTCAAAGAAATTGTCGACCATATCCATTTACAGCTCAGCTTAATATTATGGGCTCACGATGTATACTTCATTTTTATACATTTATGCTTTTCTGCTGGATGGTTAAGACCTAGGTAGATCAAAACTTATATACCAACACATGTACTTTATATTTCCTATGTGGTCATTGAAGTCTTCTCAGGGTTTATCTTGTAGTCCTG
>PVKA01044003.1:0-16442 GCA_004027165.1 Ctenomys sociabilis
AAAAAAAAAAAAAAAAAAAAAAAAAAAAAAAAAAAGAACAGCAAGATTTCCTGATCACAATGTAAAATGAAATGCTAGGAATCACAAAAAACATAAAGCATCAGCTGGACGTGGTGGTGCACGACTGCAATTCCCAGCTTGGGAGGCTGAGGCAGGAAGATCACCAGTTTGTGGCCAGCCAGGGCTGCACAGTGAGTTCAAGGCCAGCCTGGAGTACATGGAGATGCTGCCTCAAAAAAGAAAAAAAAGCACCTGCTACTTGATGGGTGAGACTCAAGTGAGTCTGAGGTTAATGAAAGAATCCAAATTATGAAATGTCCAGAAAATAATGAATTTGAAAATGCTACCTATTAAAGTCTACAGAATATAGCTAAAGAAATGCTCAAAAGCTGGGCACGTTGGCACATACTTGTAATCTTAGCTACTTCGGAGGTTCAAGGTCAGCCTGGGCAACTTAACAAGACCCTATCTTAGAACCAATGGTGTGTGTGTGTGTGTGTGTGTAGATGAAGTTTGATTCTAGCACCTAAATCTATACAAAGTTGGTGTTATAAACATCAGGCAGGGACTGCTGTGCACACTCAATCAAGTCACAGCTATGAGATACCACTCTGTATCTCATCAGCAGAAACATACTTCTGAGGGGCCAGCAAGATAGCTCAGTGGACTAAAGCCCTGCTTAGGCAAATGCAGGTACTGAGGTTCAGTTCCCAGCAGCGTATGCTGTGCCAGTCCACCCTGGCCAGCCCGAGTCCAGAGTCTGGGCAGGCATGGTGGTGCGAGCCTGTAGTCCCAGTGCTGGGGAGGCTGAAAACAGGAGGATCACTATGAGTCTGAGCTGCATAGTGAGACCCTGTAACAACCAAATACATTTTAAAAAAGAAGAAAGAAATATACTTTTGAATTGTTTAAACACAATCCTCAAAAAATATATTTTTAAATTTATTTTTGGCAGAACCAAGAATTGAACTCAGGCCCTTTCCCTTGCCAGGCAAGTGCTTATTCCACTGAGTCATCTCCCTGGGCTCCTCAGAAAAAATTTTTAAAAGGGTTGGGAATGTAGTTCCCTGAGTTCCATTCCCAGTATGGTTTTTAAAAAGTGCTTAGAAATTTCACAGCTTCATTTTTCCATTTTGGTTCTGTTTGCCAATATAAGGGTTTAAGTCTTTAGACTCAAGAAAAAAAAACAAAAAACAAAAAACAAACTAAAAAGCAAAAGAAAGGTTTTAATAAAAATTATAAATTAGAAACTAGTGAAAGGTAGGGCTGGTGAGATAGCTCAGTGGTCTATAGTGCCTGCTTAGGCAAGCTCAGGCAGGTGCAGGCAACTGCAGTTCAATCCCAGGCACCACATGCGGGCTGAGCCAGTGAAATAAATAAATAAATAAATAAATAAAGAAAGAAAGAAAGAAAGAAAGAAAGAAAGAAAGAAAGAAAGGTAATTACTAATAAACACCCATGGTGGATCTCTAGGAAAAGGAGATAACACCATCTGCTAACAAACCTAATCAAGAAAAATGGGGAAAGAATGTAAAACACACGTTACAAGAAGGGGAGGGCTTAGGGGTTAGGGATGGAGCCAAGGAGTAAAGCACTTGCCCAGCGCGCACGAGGCCCTGTGCATGATCCCCAACACTGCCAAAATAAAAAGAATAAGATAAACGAGGTTTAAAATAATTAGTGATAATAACAGTATAATTTGTCCAACCACATGCAAATAAATTTGAAAACCTGGATGAAATGGATAGTTGTTTTGAGAACCAAAACCTACTAAAGCTCATTCAAGAAGCAGTAGAATAACTAAATAGTGCAGAAGAAATACAGTACTAGCAAAGAGCTACTGGCCTACCCCAATGAACACACAGGTTCCCAGATTCACAGGGAATCATCCATCCTTTAAAGAGCGGATAGTTCCATTTCTAATCAACTGATCAAGAGCACAAAGAAAGAAGGAGAAAGACTCCAGATAGCAAAACCCAATACAAAATTATTCCAAAAGCAGAAAACTCAAAAACCAACCTTCTGATGAAGTTGACACAAAAATCCCAAGTCAAATAAGTCCAGGTCAGCAAGAAGTGTTTCCCACTAACAAGTGGAGATCGACCAAGAATGCAAGGACGGTTCAATATGAAGAAATCTATTCATGTCATCATTCATATTAATGGATTGAAAGAAAGAAGCCATATGTTCATCTTCATAAACACTGAAAAGTCATTTGGCAAAATTCCAAAGTCCATTCTTGATTTCTCCAACCCCTTAATAAATAAAACAGGAAAAGATGAGGACTGACTTAACTTAATACAATACCTGTCCCAAAGCCAGCATTTGCTTAATGGGGAAATCTTGAAGCTACAAAGGAAGAATGCCTATTACCACCACTATTATTTTCACTGTTCCAAGGAGAGTAGCCAACTCTATTAGATAAAACAAATCAAGGCATAAAACAAAGTAGGAGGTAAAATTACCACTTGTAGTTTTAACTAGAAACCCCAAGACACTAAATTGAAAAACATTATCAACAATAAAAGAATTCAGTAAGGTGGCAGAAGTTAATAGCCTTCATACAAACCTCCATTTGTGGAAGAAAAGACTAATCAAGCCAAACTATCCAGAGGTAAACATGACCAAAAAACTGTACGAGATCTAAATGAAGCAAATATCAAAAATATTCCCAAGGGACACAAAAGGATGTCTGGACAAACAGTAAGGCATGTCATGTTCTTGGAGCGAAGGATGCCATTGTCAAAATGACATTTTTTTTCTGTAAGCATAATGTAATCCTAGTAAAAATGCAGACAGGATTTTTTGTTTATTTATTTAAGTTTACGATTTTTGTTTTCACCTAAGTAAGCACCTTAGTTTAGACAGTGAAATACATGGAGCAGCCGGGAAATCTGAAGGGAGGTGGGACAATAACACTGAGTAACGAGGTCTACCAAATATTAAAATGTATACATGACACAACATGGAGGAACTTTGAAAAAACTATGCTAAATGAAAGAGGATGTGAGTCCACGCTTAAGCAAGTCCAGAATTAGAAAATCTACGGACAGAGAAGGGGTGTGTGAGGGGGAGGAGAGATAAGGGGATAGCTACTGGGAGAAGTACAGTTTCTTATTATGAAAATCCTCCAACTCGGGGGACTGACTTGGGGGTTGGAGATACAGCTCAGTGGCAAAGTGCCTGCCTGGCAAGTACAAGGTCCTGAGTTCGATTCCTGATGTTAAAAAAAAAAAAAAAAGCTGGCTCAGGTAAATTATATATGTCCAGTGCATGCCTATAATCCCAGTACTCTAGAATGCTCAGGCAGGAGGATTACAAATTCAAGGCCACTATAGGCAATTTTAAATAAAGAAAGAAAGAAAGAAGTACTGAAGATATTAGAGTGTACAGGCCTTGAGTTGATCCCCAGTACTGTTAAATAAAAAACTGTAGTGGCACTAAAACTAAATTGTTTAAGTGAATAAATGATATGCAAATTATATTTCAATAAAACTTTAAAAAGTATAAGACTACAGTAATTAAAACAGTATTACACTGACAGTTTGAGACACTTGAATCCATACCTCACACTTCATTGCAAGACCCTGTCTCAAAAACAAACAAACAAACAAATAGAAAAAATCACTCAGTCAGAGGAGGACATTTTGGAGTGGCCACTTCTTTTTTGGTACCAGGAATCAAACTCACAGCTCTATGCTTGCAAAATCTCAGGCCATAAAGGAAATGCTGATGATTCATTTCCCAAAGAAAGCTTTTCCACGGCAAAACTGAGGTCAAAGGACAAGCTTTTGGGGAAAACATCTGCAATTCACAAGGCAGACAGAGCTCTACCTCTGTCCTACACAAGCAGCTCCTGCACCGCATGCCCAGAACACTCAGGAGGCGGAGGCGAGAGGCTCATCCCACGTTCAAGGCCAGCCCGGGGTATTCAGTGAGCTCAGCCAGCCTGAACTGTACAGTGAACCCTTGTACTGAAAAAACAGAAAAAGCTCCTCCTGATTAATAAGAAGAACAACCACTCAAGTGAAAGAATGGACCAAGAAGTAGATTCTTCAAAGGAGCAACAAACGCTCAGACATGAAAAGATGCTCAGCATCCTCTGTTGGGAAGCGCAGCTACACACCGACCCGCTTTTCCTTGCTCGGGTGACCCACGCCTCCAGGTCTGCAGTGAGCCTGTGACGGAGAGGGTGCGGGGAACTAGGCCCTCTTGCACACTGCTGTGGCGGCGTGTGCCCCAGTGCGATGCCTGAAGATGTGAGACCACAACCATCAAAATTACAGACACACATGCCTTTGACCCAGTGTCCTCGCTTCCAGAAATTTACCCTGGATTTACACCCCGCCCCCATGATATGTGTCGGGTTCTGCTGTGTCACTTGTGACAGCACTGGGTAGAGGGTAAAGAGAGGACTGGCCATGTAAATTAGGGTTCACCCATGCTGGGGGAAATTATGTGGGTAAAGAAGAAGGCACTTTTAAGAAGCTGACACACATGATATACTGAGCAGTGTGAAAGTGAGGTGCAGGACAGGGTGACATACGGGTACCTGTACATTGGCTGTGATGTACAGCCATGTGGGAGGGGCTGGGGATATAGCTCAGCAGCATAGGTGCCTGCCTGGCAAGTACAGGGTTCCAGGTTTGATCCCCGGTAGTACAAACAAAGCAACACAACACAATACAACAAGTGGAAGAACACACAGGAAGCAGACACTGGCTGCCTCAGGGAAAAGGCGGGCTTTTGCCTCTATATCCCTTCCTTTACTGTATGGACAACAAGAACGTCACCTTGTTTAAAGATAAATATTTAAAATGCAAGGAAAAAAGCCACAGTGCGAGCATGATAAGCAGTAACTGATCTGGGCTATAGGACAGCAACATGGAGGGGAAGGACGTTAGCACCTGGATATCCCTTTCAGGCTGAAGCTGCTGTAGGGAACCACAGGCCTATGCTTCTGGATTCTCTGATTTTTTTCAAGATGTACTAGAAATCCTGGTTTTTATTCAAGTGTTTCTGTGTATAACAATACTGGGTTCTTTAAAGTTTTTAGACTTTCGGTGGCTGAAAACACTCAAAAGGTTTGGGGTCCTGCCACTACGTGGTCAAGAAGGACTGACCCATGGAGGTTACCATGTTCGGTTCCCTAAAACAACACACAGACAAGCAGGGGTAGAGGGGGAGGACACATCCAAGGTCACACCATGAATGAGACCCCAGGCGGAGGCCCTGGACTGCATTTGCTTCCACGCCATCCCACTTTATGCCAATGCAGGAAAATGAGGGTGAGTGAGACAGACGTGGCTTGGGGTGAGATGAGACAGGAGAGGGTGAGCCGTGGTGCCAGCTGGGGACAAAGAGGGCTGCAGGGAAGGAGGCCGGGCCTGACTGGAGACTGATGTCCATGGGAGTTGGTGCCACTGTTGGACGGAGAATGCAAAGGCAGAAGAGCACAGGCAGAGGCCTAGCAGGGTCCTGGTAGCACGGTGGGAGGGACACGAGGCCAAGACAGGAAGGTGGAAAGGACAGAGAGATGAAGGGCGAGGGGAAGAGGAGGGGGGAGGAAATGAGAAAGAAGAGTTGAGGTTGATTGTGTACCCGTCCCAATCCCCCATAGTGAATCAATTACTGTCTATTACAAACATGCTAATAAAAATACAAAGACAGGACCACAGTAGAAGGACTCGCTGGTGTGAATGGCAGTGCTGGGCTAGGGCCTGCCCCCTTGGGCCTGAGGAACAGAAAGCAGTCCGGAGAGCAGGCAAAGGAAGAGCAGGGGATAGGAGGCTGGGCAGGGCTCCTACTTACACTTGCGCAGCTCCAGGCTCTTGCTTGGACAGGCCAGGTGCTGGCCTGGTGGGTTCTGGGTCCTCTGCAGACAGGCCAGCATGGCTGAGCCGGGGGTCCCCAGTGGGCTCGCTCTGTGGCAGGATCCCTGCAAGGAGGGAGATGAGGCGTTGGTCACGCAGGGTCACTTCACCTCCACCACCCACCTCCCTCTCCGAGGTCTCACTGAAGAACGAGACTTGCAAAGCAGCTACCCTCTTTCCTCCCCTGGCAGATGGGGACACTGAGGCATCTGGAAGCCCATCTCTGGTGTTACAGGGAGTGAAAGAGCCCAAGTCTCTGGGGCGGTGGGTTTCTGCCACGACAGCCAGAGCTGATGGGCCCTGTGCGCCCTGGCCTGCTCTGCACGTGGGTCACCACCTGCTGCGTGCTTCCCTGATACGCCCCAGTCAGGCAAGGGACCGCACTCCAAGGCAGGCTGTCTTCCCGCTGGTGCACCCCCAGGTCTTTCGTGACTCTCTGTGAGCAGATGGTTCAGCTCATCCGGGGGAGCCAAACCTTGACTCACGCTGCAGCCTCCACAGGCCACTGGCGCTGTCTGACCAAGCCTCTCCACCCCTCCTGCCAAAGTGGACAGGCAGCAGCTCTACTCCCAGGCAGAGCTCTGAGCTCACACATGGCTCCCACCCTGTACCCACCCCCAGAGCCGGCTGAGTGTGTACCTCAGGAGCCTGGGACAATGCCTGAGCCCTGGGGTGGGGGCTCCCTCCTTTACCCCCTTTCCTGTCTGCTAGGGAGAAGGTGGGGCCCGGTGTGAGCTCAGCCTAACCTGGCACCCTCTCTCCACCCCTCTCCCTGTCCCAAGTGGATCACCTCCACCCTCAGGATGGCTTCAAAAGAGAAGGAAAAGGGAGAGGGAGTGTGTGTTTAAAGGGAAGAAAGGGAAGTTATTTAATACTAAACAGGTGTCTGGAGCCCTAAATTCTGCCGCTTTCTTCTAATAATGAAGTATTCATGAGGAAAAGCCTTTTTTCACTACTTTCTTAAGATACTAATTTCACAACAAGCTCCTTGTTACGGTGCAATTATTCCAATCTTGTATTTCCCTGAGACGGTGGCAGCCTCCTGTCTGTCCTGGCCTCTTGGTAAATGAAAGACAATCACGTAACCACCTTTCATTATGCTCTATTTTACTTTCAGCAAAGGTACCCTGAAAGAAATGATTTCCTCTGAAAGGGACTTTTATTCAGTTTCAAAACCAATTTTCTCCTATTACTGTCTCAAAAAAAAAAAAAAGAGACAGACACAGAAAAGTGGGGGATGGATGTGGGGGAGGGAGGTGATTCTCTGCCCTCCTCCCAATCGCCAGCCTAACACAGTGAAGCAATAAAAAGCTGCAGTATCCACTTCCCGGCTTTGATTTCTGGTAATTTTAAAATATGCCATTACAATCAGGCAGAAATTATACAGCTTAAAAAGGGAGTGAAGTGGGGCTTACTGCAGGGATGAAAGTCCTTGACTGCGGAACACAGCACAGCTCCTCGGGGACCTGGGACGTGAGCAGGTGGCAGAGCAGGCCTGGCTTGGGCCCCCTCCACCACATCCCTGGTCACTGGCTTTGCAGACACACCCAGGCAGGACAGGACAGGCTGGATGTCCACACAGGCTCCCACTGGAACATACAAATACACTGTTCACCTTGGGACTTGCTCCCCGCAGGCTCAGGCGGTCCCCTGGGGCACACCTGGAAGGTCTGAGGACTCTACCTCCTGCTCCATGCCAGTCTTACCAACCTGATGCAGGGGTGTGGGCCAGGGGGAAAGCTGGGAGAAAAACAGCTCATACCCTCCCCCCCTTATAGCCAGGACTCAGACTGGCAGAAGGCAACCTCTGCCGGGGACCACCTAGCTGGCGGTGGCCAGAGAGCCTGGCCTTTAGCATTGAGCTTTGCTACTGCCCAGGGTTCGGCAGAGCAGGCTGAAAGGAGGGAGGTGAGGGACCCGAAGGGCAAAGGGGCCCTGGGCTGAGAGCCTGGAACCTCACCCACTCCTAGAGCCTGCTGTGTGACCCCAGGTGGGCAACTGCCCATCTGCGGACAGTGAAAGTCACTGCATGATTGCTATGACACCTCAGGTCATTTCCTCTTCTTGGGTCCTGGCCATGTCCAATCAGCCCTCCACCTTTTTGCCAGGTTCCAGGGACCAGCAGCCTAGCTTTGCCAGGGCCCACAACTCCGTGGGCCACAAGTCCCTGAAGCCTGTGGTGGAAAGGGGTGAGGGCAGCCTGCTTGTCGGGCAGCCCTTTGGGCCCTGCCAGCTGCCTCTCACTGGGAGCGCTTTCACAGGTAGCTCCAGCACCCAGCAAGGCCACCAGCAGCTCAGGGGACCAGGAAGGAGCTCCAGGAGGAGACAGCACAGCTTAGGTGCAGCTTCCCAGGGCAGCTGCTATGTCATCCCTTTTCCTGTCTCTGGAAGACCAGTGGGGAAGGCCCTGCTGGAGGGAACGCCTCCCTTGGACCTGCTGGGGCAGGTCTGGGGCGGCGGAGTGGGCCGCTAGCCCCAGTTCCTGAATCGCCCTGTTACCTACAAACAAGCAAGTCAGAGGCCCTCCTGGGCCTTACCACCCCTCTAGCCTCAGAAGCAGCCCACCATCTGGCCTTGGCCTCTCACCTCTGGTGGTTCCCTGCTGGCCCTCGCTCCAGACAGCTGTCATGCCTCTCACCCTCAGGGACGCATGGCTCTCGGCCCACAGCACGGCCATCCCCACCCTGTCGCTTTCAGCACTGTCTTGGTGGTCCCCTCCTCTGGGTGTCCCCCATCTTGTCCTCACCACACCAAGGTATAACTGCCCATTTTTGTATCTGTCTCTTCATTAGACTGTGAGTTTCTGAGGGGTAAGGAGCATGTCTTATTTCTCTCTCCAGTGCCTGGCAAAGAGTACTCATTTAATAAATAGACGTTGAATGAATGAGTTGGTTACTGTCAGATCAAACAACAGGATGGCTGG
The DNA here is from genome assembly GCA_004027165.1 of Ctenomys sociabilis. Lineage (NCBI taxonomy): Eukaryota > Metazoa > Chordata > Mammalia > Rodentia > Ctenomyidae > Ctenomys > Ctenomys sociabilis. The sequence continues at coordinate 8,797 of PVKA01044003.1, forward strand.
GGGGATAGCTCGGTGGTCTAAGTTCCTGCCTCACAGATAAACAACAGAGGCCCAGAGAAGCCAAGCGACTTGCAGAAGTTCACACAGCGAACCTAGGACAGGACTGGGGCCTGTGACTCTGTCCTACCCCCTTTGCTTCTGAATCTTCTGCAGAACCCAGCCTCCTAGGACCCCCACATGGACTGGTTACTCTCCCAGCCAGCTATCCAGGGCCCATCCAGGGAGCACTGCTCATTTTGAAACCCTATCTGCAGAATCTGTTTATAAGCTCAAGGTCTTTTGTGACTTTAATAATAAGAAGGGGGAGAGGGAGGGGAAAAAATGTCTCAAGCCTCAGTGATTAGAATGCTTTGGCACCATCCCTGACATGGGGGCTGATAAGATGCCTTATCTGAGAGACACCCGAGGAAAAGGTCCCCTCTACCAGATAACGCCCCTGGCTGTCGATATGCCCTTTCATAGCTGAGGATTTAGATAAAGGAAATGTGACGGGGAGGGGAAGGAAAGGAAGGAACTTTGCAGGTCCGAGGAGAAATTGAGCCTGCTGCTTGCCCTGGCAGAACAATGAACGGGAGAAGGATGTCTAAGGGCTGTCTTTATTTTTATTAAAAGAACAGAGAATCAGGGCCTTTGGCCCTGCCTGGCTTTTGTCATCTCTCTCCCTGGCTGGCTGGCTGCAGAGGCGGGTGGGAGGGGATGATTTGGAAATAGCAATGTGGACCATAGCTCTGTTGTAGCAGCCAGCGCTTACGGACTGTGCCCCTGTGCCAGGCCTTGTGTGAGTCCACTCCCGCCCACCTCACCTATCCTCTCTAGCAGGTTCCGTGTCCAGCCCTGTCTCACAGATTAGGAATGGTCACGGAGAAGGAAAGTAAGGGGTGCAAGGTCATACCGCTTGTAGGTGACAGACCCCAGGGGTGTTAACATCCTCAGCCTCACCCCACGGTATGGCAACTCTGTGCTGCTGGGGGGTGGGGCATCAGCCTCTGGCTCCAAGCCCCACTTCTCCCCCAGGGCCCTAGTCCATGTTGATTTTACCCAGAGGGCTGGGATCACAGAGGGGGAGATGAAGGCAGAAGGAGGGCACAGCATCCCAGGAGGTCACCCATTCAGTCCCTAAACCATCAGTGGTGGGCAGAACAGGCCTGACCTGAGCACCCTGCTTACTCTGGTAGCAAACACCTGCCCAGCGTCTGCTGGGGCCACCCCATGGTGTGTACTGAGAATATGAAAACCAGCAAGAATGTCCTGCTCTGGAGGTGCCAAGGCAACAGCCAACTGGGACTGACCTCCCACAGCCCAACGCAGCCCTGTCTGTAACCAGACTCTGCTGGCCTCTCCCCACAGCCCCTGCCCATAGCAGCAGGTGGGTGAGGCCTGCCCATGTGAGTGGGGTACCACTCGCCAGACTGGGCTGGCCCCAGAGCAAGGCAGAATGTGAGGATGCCCTTGGGCTCCTGGCAGGCAAGGCTGTGACCCTGTGAGGGCCATGGACTGCGCCCTTTCGGCCCTCATCCTCCCCCATCTCCCTGGAGCTGCCCACTCTGGCTTCTGTGGCTCCATGCAAGGCCAAAGACTGGTGGTGGCCAGGAGAGGAAGGTCATGCCAGGCCTTCCCAGAGCCAACTGGACCAGGAGTCCTGTGGGCCCCACAGGCTTAGGGTGGCACCAGCCAGCCAGGGACCAGCCACTGGGCCCTGGTCAGCTGAGTGGCCTTGGGGAAGTCACTGCACTTGAGCCTCCATTCTCCTAGCTGATGCTTGAAGGAGAGGGAGCCAGCTGGCTGAGAGAGGGCCAGGAGAGGACGGTTTGATTTGAATTCCAGACACAAGCTGTACATCAGGCACAGGTCCTTGGCCTGTTGGTACAAAAGGGCTTTAGGTGCCATCCCTGTCTCCCAGGTATTTAGAATCTCAAGTAGGGACAAGATAGGAAGCTAGAAAACCCCAGTGGTTTTTGCAAAGAGCAGACTGGACAGTGAGGATGCTGAGTCCCTCCAGGAGGTGAAGGGGGAGTTGGTGCCTGTGACCCCTCCAGGCCCCAGCCTGTACCATCCCCATCCCCAAGGACCTCACTGAAGTCCCTGTCCCTTCACACTGTCCTGGCCATGCTGCTGCCCGGAGCCCAGCAAGAAGCTGAAGTGGTGGTGGGAGGCCCAGGATAGAAGGGGAGAGTGAGCCCCAGGGTGGGGTGCCGGGCTTGGAGCCTGGCTGCACGGCCCTTGGAAGGGCCCTTCTCTGGTCAGTCCCCAGAGGTGCCAACCAAACCAGCCAAAGCCCCCAGAAGTATTCTCTGAGGAGCGAGCGGGGGGTAGGGGGGACCTGGTGGCCCTTGGCCCTCAGCCCTCCACCAGGAGGCAAGGGCAAAGGACTTATTCAGAAGTCACTGGGAATTGGGGCACACAGCCCCCCCACTCCCTGAGGGGCTCTCCCCCACAGGAGGAGCCATTGTCTAGCTCTGCTCTGGCTCCTTGTCCTCACCTCTGCCTTCTCCTCCTTTTCCACCGGCTGACTTTCTCCACCCCCCTGCCTGACCCTTCTCCCTTTTCCTTTCCCCTCTCCCAGTCCCCCCAATCACTCTCTCTGCGAGGCAGCCACAGCAGAAGCCCCCTCTCCTGCTGCTCCCTCCCCCAGCCCCATTCCAGAGCCTGAGGCCTTCCAGGGGACCCTGTTAATAATTAAATGTTAATCTAAAAAGCAATTTGAGCTGCAGCTAGGAAGATCTGGTTAGAGATTACATTAGCATGGAGGAGGCCAGGGTAATTTTCTTTAACCCCTCTCCTGATCTCTCCAGCCGGGGAATCTTCAAGTCACACTGCACTGCTGATTAAACGGGCACAGGGCTTGGCTGTGGATAAGGGACCTGTGAAAAGTGATTATTTCCCACTGCCATCCGGGCGGCAGCACTAGAAGGGGATTTTCACTCGCTTTTAAGGTTGGGAGTGGGGGAGCACCACCCCCTTCAACAGGAGGCCTCATCTCCCATCCCTGCCAGGATTACTGCAGCATCCGCACCCCCACCCCCACCGGAGGTGCTGCTAGGATCAGCTCCACATGGCCTGACAACCTTCTGTTTAGTTCTCCACTGCTGTTTCTGTCACTTCATCTGGGTCTGGTTCTGGGCTGGACACTAAAGCCAGAGACACTGTCAGCCCTGAGCCAAAAGGGAGACCAAACAGATACAGTGATAATCCAGAATTCTGAGCGGGAGCCAGAGTCCTCAGGTGGGCCTCTCTCTGGCTCTGTGCACCTGTACTTCAGCTTGTGCAAGCCTTTCTGCTCACACCTTAAGATTCTAGCTGGCTTGCTGCAGAAAACCAGGTTCTTCAGGGGTGGGTGCTACAGCCAGAGACACTGAAGGTTCTGGGCCAGAGAGGAAACTAGAAAAAGAGTTATAGTCGCAGATTCTGCATGGCCTCTAAATAGACAAAGCACATAATAAACACATGCGAAACAGACCAGTGAACGGATCCCTGGGGGACCAGGCCCAAGCTTCCTCCTCTGTGGGTTCACAGTGCTGTCTCTAGTACCTGTGCATGGGAGGCTCCCAGGAAAGCATTGCCCAGTGGAAGGGTGGGCAAGAGGTGAGGCTCGAGAAGCATGCCAGTGGGACACAGGGCTGGGGTCTAGGGTGGGCGCTGTCTCTGAGCTCTTCAGCACCACGGCCAGCTCCTCGCGCCTGCTCAAGAGATGGGTGGGGCCCTCAGCGAGCTTAGTGATGTCAGCTGCTAAGGGAACTAGCCTTGTCTTCCTCAGCGCTTCAACCCCCGGAAACCTCACGACAAGCACCTAGTGTGTGTCCTAAGCTACACGTGAGGCAGCAGCAAACGCTGGGGATGCGGAGGGCATCAAGGGTATAAAAAGGCAAGCCAGGATGGGGCCAGCCCACCAGGCCTGGGAGATCATGGCAGATCAGTGACAGAGAACCTGCAGAACTTTCAATTACAGCTAACTTCAGCACACATGCTGTAGGTCTGCCACCAGTACTGCCAGTGTTTCCCGAAGAGACCAACTGTATCTCATTTGGACTTTGGAGACGGATCTGTATCCCTAAACTAGAATTCCCAGCTTTATTTCTGAAATCTGGCTTTGGGCAAACCCATCCATCTCTCTAAGCCTCCAAGCCCAACAGGAAGGTCATGGGCTGAGCCTCATTAGGCCAGCGCAGGGCTTCAGGAAGAGGCGGGACAGCTCAGGCCATAGAGGGCAAACCTCTGGTGAGTCCCCGACAACACCCTTCACAGGAGAAGCCAGAGGGGCACAGCTTTCAGGCAGAAGACCTGCTGTTAGGGGCCAGGGAGGCGGCTCAGTGGAATAAGTGCTTCCCTGGCAAGTGCAAGGGGCCTGAGTTTCCATAAAACCCAATCCCCAGTTCCACAAAAAAAAAGGCACTGTGGGCAAGTGCGGCTTCAGGACTCAGGGAGTCTAAGTAAGAGCAGGGGTGGGGGACATGAAAGCTCAAAAGCCCCCCATTACTGGAAGAACAGCCGACTGACAACAACCTGCTGGTCCTTCTCTAGGGCCAGCACCCTCGAGACTGTTCTGAGGGAGGGGTGAGTGGGGTCACCCTCCCACATGGAGCCTTTTGTGGGTGTTGGCAGGGAGGGGGTGGAGACAACATCCAGAATGAAAAACTCCTTAGCTCTCACCTTCCTAAGTCTCCTCCCTAGAGAGTCAGATTTCAACGCTGGATTTGGGGAGAGGGCCTCCTACTGCTGCAAGTGGGGTGGGGTGGGGCTCCACTCTCCTAGCTCCCACTTTGCCATCTAGTCTCCAGCCCATCACCCACCAGCAAAGGTGGAAGCTGGCAATGGAAACCAAGTGACAGTACCACAATGACACAGAGGGTACCAGGGAGCCAGGCAGAAGCCGCCCTTTCCGGCCACGTGTTTTTGGAGGAAGCATGGGCCTTTCTGGAGGAGCAATGTGGAAATGGAAGCCAAAATGAAGGCCAGGTGACATGGGGCTCAAGGGGTCTCCTGGAGAGGGAACACTGTGCAGAGGCAAAGATAAGATGAGCGCGGGAGGCCCTCTCCCAGCCACGCTCGTACCCAGCCCCCAAGCCCCACACCCACGGTTCAGGGTTAAGCCAGGCAACAGGGAAGATCTAATAGTAAGAACAATAATAGAGCTGGTTCTTATTTTTAGTGTTCCCTACGGGCTCAGCACTTTATAGACATCACCTCACTTAACCCACCTCACAATCAGGAGAATGACGGTCGCTGTCACGCTCGGAGAGAAGCAGGCTGTAGGGGCTGCCTAGGGGCACAGGGAGGCTGGATGGCAGAGCCGGGGAGAAAGGCCCCCAAGACCAGGTGGGCCTGAACTAGACAAGGCCTGAAGATTCAGGCATGAGAGGGCCAGGCCAGGAATGGGCCCCGAGTGTTCAGAAGACACAGAGTTGTGATGGAAGACGGGAAGCAGGTGACAGTAGCTGGTGAGGGCTGGAGGTGTAGCTCAGAGCCAAGAATGACAGATGTTTCTGGGGCTGGAGCAGAAATGAGAGGAGCCTTTGGGGCAGGGACCAGGAAACAGGACACCTGAGCTCAATGACAGTGCCACTGCTTGGCTCAGCAGTTCCACACCTGGACTGGTGAACTTTCACAATTCGGTTTTTAAACCTCTGAGAGCCAAACATGCATCCCTGGGGAGGGGACAGGTCTCAGCTGTCCACTTCTGCCATCAGCTAGCTGGGAGGGGGTCTCTGAGCCTCCCGTGGGGGTGCGCCACCACCATGTCACCAGCTCCGGGGCACCAAGGTTTCCAAAGCGCTGGCTGCAGGCCCTGGACTGCCTACTCTACCACAGCCCAGCATGTGCCTGTGTTCATTTCCGGGGAATTTAATTTTTCTCCTTTGTGTTCCTCTGCATTTCTGATTCTACAAAGAGAATGCATCACTTCTGTTTCTGTTATTTTAGGAACATTTCAAAGGGATTTTAACCTCTGAGCACCTGTAGATGGAAGGCTGGTGCTCACTAGGAGGAGGACGTGAAGGCTCAGGCAGGGGGGCTAACGTCCTGGTCCCAACACATCTACAGCTGACCCTGCCCCACCCAGGACTCCTTTGCCCAGGACCTCCTCATCTCCTGGCCTCCAACACTTCTCCAGATGCGTGACCAGGCCAGGCTTCTCCACACGAAACTCAGTTCCCTCTGTCACTCAAAACTGCCACACTGGCTTCCATGGCATTTCTAGTAATACCTGGAGCCCACACCACCTGCACCAGCCCCATCCCCTGGCTAACACTGCTCAGTCACGCTGGGTTTCTTTCTGGCCCTCTGACAGACAACCTCATTCTGGCCTTTGTGATGTGGTTTTGACCCTCCCTTGGTATTTCGCACCAGCCCTGTCCAACAGAAGTTTGCGGTGACACAAGCTGTGCATGTAGGTGCAAATTTAATAATAGCCACAGAGGAAATTACATTTAATAATACATCTTATGTAGTCTACTAGGTCTTAAATAGTTACCAGCTCAGGATGGAAGACATACTCAAGAATTACCAATGAGACATTCTATGTTCTTTTCCTAATCTTTGGAACCCAGGATGGACTGTACATGGACAGGACATGGCAGTTCATACTCACCTTGCTGGGGGCTTGTCACCACCTGGGGAGGGCACATGGCCACACTGTCCCCAGCATGTCCCCACTCACCCGCAGCCTCCTCCTGTCAGCTCTATCTCATCAGGCCTCAGTTCAAACACCACTTCCTCCCATAGGTCCTCCTGGATGGAGGTCAAGCTGGGGCTTTCTGCCCGGACACTGAGCCCGCACCCTGCCCTCCTCCACTGGCATAAGCACCCTAAAATGACCTGCCTGATGAATGCTGAGTGGCCTCCCCAGAACCCACTGCATCTGCATGCGGGACATGCGGGAGGTGCTGGGCAGAACCCACTGCATCTGCATGCGGGACATGCGGGAGGTGCTGCAGGTGGGCAGGGTGCAGGGCTGGGGAAGGACCGGAGGCTGTGGGCCTGGCCCTTGTCTACCTACATTTCAACTTCCCCTCTGGGTGAAAAGGCAGTGGGGGGAGTGAGAGTGTGTGTGTGCACACACACACACAATTCCCTCGCTCCTCCCCCACTTCTGAAAAGTGGCCCAGCCCGGAAGATGGGCCTCCTTTCAAAATCAGCCCAGTGCAGAAAAACGGCTGTGACAGCACAAAGCGGAGATTGAATCAGCGACGGGCCGATTGCCTGGTGACGGTTACAAATGATCTGATGTGGAAAAGACGGGATCAGATGCGTGAGGAGCAATGGCTGCTCTGCACCCACACGAGACAACAGGCTGCTGGCTGGGCCTGGGGTTGGCAGGTGGCTCCCAGGAGCCCAGGCTGGGCCATGTGGACCAGGGCATTTGAAGCCATGCAGGTGTCTGGCACCTGGGGCAGAATGGGTCCCCCAGGAAACCAAGTGCTGGATGCTTCTATGTTCACCACCTCATCATCTCCCTATACAGAAAGATGGACAAGGGCCTGCTTATCAAGTGCAGAGACCAGAGTTCGATCCCTGGCACCACATGCCGGTAGCACACGCCTGTAATCTAGTGCTGGGGAAGCTCAAAACAGAAGGATCATTACGAGTCTGAGCTGCATAGTGAGACCCTGTACCAAAAACAAAAAAAGAAAAAGAAAGGAAGAAAGATAGAT
>PVKA01044004.1:0-16441 GCA_004027165.1 Ctenomys sociabilis
AAAAAAAAAAAAAAAAAAAAAAAAGAAAGAAAAAGAAAAAAAGAAAGATAGATAGATAGATAGATAGATAGATAGATAGATAGATACAATTAGGGTTGGGGATATAGCTCGGCAGCATAAGCACCTGCCTGGCAAGTGCAAGGTCCTGAGTTCGATTCCTGTTACAAAAAAAAAGAAAGAAAACACAGAATTTCTTTATAATTTAGGAGTAGAAAATAATTTCTTGAATTTTTGACTGTCATTGGTAAATTCCTCTATGTTAATATTAACTTTTGGAAGGGAACAGAGAGAAAGTGGATGAAAAATTAGGTTGTGTTATGTGAATGTACTAACTCCCTACTCAGAATGTAAACAGTATGTACTGCAAACGTATACTCCTAAAATTTTTCTTAAATATTAATGTTGGTTTACCAAAAAACACATAAAGGGCAGGATTCACTTTATAGGTATTCAACAACTTTCTAAATCATACAAAAAATATATACATTTATGAACTAACTTTTATGATTTAGGGGAAGATGGTTGTGTTTGTGTTTGTATAGGAAAAATAGTCATAATTGTTTGTCATCCAGTGCAGAATTTGCAAAAATTGCCAAATAATGTTGTTTGCAAACCAAATTGTTTGCAAAAAGAAGTATATGTGAACTAAAGTATTTCTTTAATACAAAACCAGCAGCTGCCAATACACACCTAGCATAAAACACCAAAATTTTATTTCTGATGAAGTTTTCCTCTTGGACAGGCAGAGGAAAGATGAGCTGGAGCAAAGAATGTCTGCCCTGCAAGAGAGCAGGCGGGAGCTGATGGTCCAGCTGGAGGGGCTAATGAAGCTGCTGAAGGTAAGAGATAGGGCCTCTCTGGCCTCCTCTTTCCACCTGGGTCTCTGCCTGACAGTTTCCATCACTGCCTGGCTCTAAATCCTTGGCTGTCAGGCCTACAACTAGTTTTCAGGTAATCCTCCATAATTGTGGCCTAATTTGGTATAAAAGTTACTGAAATTAGTGTAAAGCCTGATTATGAAAAAATTAATAAATGGAAACAAAGCAATGTTCATGAGTAGTTAGTTGCTTTAATAAATATGTATGGATGCTTATAGAGTATTAACCATATATAAATGTAACATGTAGAAACATTTCCTGACTACTCAAAGTTAAATTTTCAGAGATTGCCTCCAGATACTTCACTAATATCAAATGCCCTATTCTAATAGGTACAGACAGGAAAATTGTATTAGAATGTTATAGGGATACAGAATCAATAGGATATATGTAGATATAGAAAAGGGAAATGATTGAATTCTCTCATTCAGTTATGAAGGCAGAGAAGACCCATGGTGTACTCTCTGCTACTTGGAGACCCAGAAAAGCCTGGCATATAATCATGTTTTTTCTATGTTTATTGAAGGGCATATGGCAGTCCCTTATCCTAGACTGGGGGAAAGGTATAGTTATCACTGAAATGTCCTCACCTATATAATTTATTGACACTAAATAAAAATAATTTCCTAGTATTATGCTGTGGATTTCTAAGGACCTGCCTTCCTCCACCATATTTTGTAGGAAGACACTGACTTAACAGTCAGAGCAAAAAAAAAAATCACATATGGAAGACCTCATGTGAGGCCAAGCCAAAGACAATGAACTGAATCCTGTGATAATGAGGTCATTGGCCTCAGCCCTTTTTTTTTTTTGTACCATGAATCAAACTCAGAGTCTTGTGCTTGCCAGGCAGGCGCCTAAGCCGCTGAGCCATCTACCTGGCCAATAAAGGGGTAATTGAAGGTATTAAAATACCTATTTGTTTATTTATTTATTTGTGGAACCAGGGGAAAAATACCAGTTAAAAAAATGCAAAAGATATACAATCTGAAGAGAAATCAGAGTATAAAATATAAGTTTAGAAGCTGGGCATGGTCATGCACACCTAGAATCTTAGCATTCAGGAGGCTGAGAGAAAAGGATCACCATGAGTTCAAGATTAGCCTGAGCTATATAGTGAGAGCTTGTCACAAAACAACAACAACCAAAAGTAAGTTTAGGAGGATATTTGCTGCAAGTTAAAAAAGGGAGACAGTGAGGTATTAGTAAGAGATCTATGCAATCATCTGACTCAGCGTGTCAAGAATCTAACTAGGAATAGGAATCCAAGAAAGTAGCATCTTGGAGATTTCTTTTTAGCCTCTGCATTTTAAAGAAATCCCTTGGTAAAAAAGCAGGTGGGTTCTGGCAACTTGGACAAATGTTGCATTTGTGCTTTTTAATGGAGTTTTGATTTCCTCAAGACAATTTCTGGGCTGGTGAGACAGCTCAGTGGACTAAGTGCCTGCTTAGCCAAGCACAGGGACCAGTGTTCAATTCCTGGCTCCACATGCTGCTCGGATCCCATCCCTGGGTGTGCTGAGCTAGCCACCAAGACCTGGTGTGGCGCACATGTGTAATCTCATCACTGGGGAAGCTGAAAACAGGAGGACCACTAAGACAATTGCTTCTTTTGGATTTGAGCTGTCTTTGTTTTTTGTTGTCCTAGCATTGTCCTGGGTATTAGAGTTGTTTTGCATGGATGTTTTCTGCACTAATCCTGTTAGCAGGATTTCCCTTCAGAAATATTTTATGTCTAAATGAGCCTGGTTGGAATAAAATCTTATCAAAATTCTTGGTCTATATCCCTCTAGCAATTACTAGATACACAGCCAAGCCACTCAGTCACCCACTCAAAATAGCCAATTTGTGCACATTCACGTATCTGGCCTGTGTAATTCCTGGACCATGTGGGACACTGTGCCCTCTGAGTGGAGTGAATATACCTGTGGGACAGGGAATACTAAAGGCCATCTTACTCTCTCCCTTTTAAAACTTCCTTTCAGAAAGATGCTGTGAAACATACTCCATACATATGTAAGAAGGGGTCCCACTGTGATTTTGTTTCATCTTATAGGTAAAAGATTTCTGAAACTAAAGGGAAGTCAGAGTGCATTTTACCTTAATAACATGGTGCAGTTTCCTTTCTGTTTAATTGTCTTTCATCTTTTTTAAAGCAGCTGCCTTGAGCCCTAGATATAATCACTGCAAACTTGCTGTAGGCCACTGACATCTGTAATTCAAGTGCTAAGCAGAATGAGTTAGTAGATGGCACACTCTGACCCCAAACCTTAACTTTCTTTATATTTTTAGCTGTTATCATGTAATTTCAGTAAAATAAGCAAGATCCTGCCAACCCATTTTGTAGGACCCCTCCCAGGTTCCTAAATGCCTTTTCATTTATGCAGGCTGAGGACATCCAGACTGGCAGGAGGGATTTACAAACACAAACCTAAAGATGTTGTCTTTTTATCAAACTGAATTCACAATTGAAAATATGATATATATGGTGTCCAGCTTCCTAAAAGAATTACAGCACAATCTTAATTCGTAGTACATGTATTCTTAAAGGTCATACATAAAAATCAGTGACTTCTATTAAAATCTCAAAGTTGTTTTCCTACTATTAAAAAATTCATGGGCCAGACAAATAGCTCATTAAAGCACCTGCTTAGGCAGACACAGTAGCCAAAAGTATAATCCCTGGCCTGCTGTGCTGTCCCACCCCCCCCCCAGAGGGGGGCGCTGAGATGGTGATTGAGACTGGGCGTGGTAGTGACCTATAATCCCAGCTCATGGGAGGCTGAACACAGGCAAATCAATACAAGTCCAATCTACGTAGTGAGACCCTGTAGACCCTGTATTAAAATAAAAAAGAAAAAAAATCACCAATCCATAATGAAAATATACTTTAAAATCTAATTTTAATTTCAAAGAACTGTCCTTTCACTGATGTTCAGTCTGCTAGCATTTCATGCATGCATAAAACGGCTGTAAGCAATTTGTCAAATGGACAATCAAGCCCCACGGTCTGGGAGGCTCATAGATTAAAATAGATCAACAGTACATTTTCATTTTACAGGGAGTTCTTGCATTCCACCACTTCAGTAAAATACTTTGCACTCTATCTTTGTATCTGAAAACCAGTAATTTAACTATATTAAAGTGAGACTATTGTGTAGTAATTCATTCAACAAAGGTCTTCCATTTCTGGAAAAAGGCAAAAAACTAATTGTATGTTTATATAACAAAGATGTATTGTGTTCTTAAATGTCATGTTAGGTATTTGATGAACAGTGGTAAGGGGACTCAATTTCTATGCCCAAGGAGTATCAGGGGCTTCTTATTTGCTCCTTCTGTTGTAGTGATACAGTGTAGACTGATACTCCAGTGTCTACATATCTGTACTTATCTTTTCCTTACAGTTTTCCCCCTGGTTAATGAGTTTAAAGGTAACCCCTACTTCACATTTACTTGATAGAGAATAGTTGTATATTAGTATTTTAGTTTTTAACTCATAGTCCCAACATTTTCTACTTCATTTTTCATGTTTCTGATATGGCTTTTGAAATGTTTACCAGCTGATTTTTGCGGTTTTGGATTTCAATTTCATTTGAAAATGTTTATCCAGTTAAAATTAAATTTTTATATAGATGACTATAGTAGCTATGCCATTACCTGTTAGCTAGATTGCCTCTATTTGGAAGAGATTGTGTTCAAGTGACATAAGCACATCTAGATTTGTGCTTTATAATGAAGGTACTATGTCTCCCTTAAATCAAGTTGGCACTGCTCCTTCATATCATTGTTTATAGACCCCAGCTGATTAATTGATAACAAAAAGATTTAAGACCTTATGTCTGACCTGTTTATTGTGTTGACAGAGCTTTAATGGCCTTATCTGGTTAATTTTGTGAGTTTAAGTTATACAACACCATCCTAGGTAACACTTTGTGAAAGTCCACCCTCTCTCACCACCATTTTCACTGGAGGCCTATGAGTCCTGAGAAGACTATCTTGTCTGCCATCCCATCCTAACTTTATAAGTATTGTGCTACAGATCATAATGTGTTCATGTCTTTGGAAAAAATTAAAGTTCAGTCACTGAATATGAGAGCAAAAACAATGCTTTCTCAGATTTCCCTATCTATAAACTAAACCAGTATTATCTCTAATACCAAAGCTAGTAAAAACAGGGAAGTATCTTAGAAAGAGTCCTAAGAAATGACATATGTACTGGTCTTTTGACCTCACATAGGATTTCAGCCTATGAAATTGTTCCATCCCTTCCCCAACTCAATTTCCATTTCAACACCTAGTTCCAACAAAAGTCCATTTTTAAATTGTTTAATCATCTCCTATGGCTGTTTGTCTTGCCTAGTGAATATAAGCAGTGTCCTTCTCTAGAGGGAAGTCTACTGAAAGGGAGAGCACTTTTCCACTGCAAAACCTTCCAGCCAGAGCCCAGTCATGCTTGCCAGGTGCAAAGACAGAAAGCCTCTCCTTTAGGCTGAGCTGATGCTCAGGACCCTCTGCCTGGGCTCATGTAGGCTGGGTTTGGTCAGGGTGCTGGCACCTGACTTTCATTGTGGAAAGCACTTTTCTGGGAAGAACCACAGCTTCTTCGTAGGATTTCTTGTGTTTGTTTAATTTCTAGTCCATGTTCTTGCAGGAATAAAAATTGTGTTCTCCAAGTTTTTGCTTATCCTCTCCCTTTTGCAGTTTCTTTGCTTTACTAAAAGTACTCTGCCCACACACCTAGACCCACAGACTCTCAGAGAGCAGGAGCCATTGTCCCTCCTAAGACTTCCTACACTCGTGGTCAGTGGAAACTGCCTGCACACATGGATGTAGATCAAGTAGAGCCACTGCTACCACTATGACTCACGTACTAAAGAGCAGAGGCCTCATGCCCAGTTACCCATGATGAGGTGCAGAAAGAGGAACCAGAGAGATTTCATTAAAAGACAGTAACTAAGAAGCAAAGAGTAAGAAACTCAAAAGTGTTATTTCCTCTTTTTTTTCCTTCTTTCTACAGTGTCTAATGGATACATTTATCTGTTCAGTCAAACATAGTTAGCAAGTGCCTGCTCTGTTTACAAATCACTATAAAGTTCTAAAAGACAGAAAACTTGTCTTTTTTTCAGTGATATGTATAAGAATTACTAAATAAACCTGTGGTGCATTAGTGAAAAATTGACGTCAAGAATTCTTTTTTGAAAGCCCTTACAGAGTGCTGAAGCAACCTCCAGCTTCCTGGGGGGAGAGGGCATGCATGTGCACCCCAAATCAAAAGACAAAACAGCCTGCAAGCAAGTGGAGAGAATGCAGGTCCAATATATGTATTGCAGAGAGGGAGCTAGGAAAGAAGAAAAGAACCAAACAGCCTATGGTCAGATGAAATTGCTAGTTAAGAATTCAGAGCAACAGTTCTCAAGCTCGGCTGAAGGGCTCTAGGAACATATGGCTATTTTCCATTCCTGGAGCTTCCAGTTAGCCAGTATGGGATGGGGCCCAGAATTTGAATCTTTGATGAGCTTCCAAGTGATGCTGATGCAGGTTTGTAATCCACACCTTGTGGACCACTGGCCTAGACCTATCTCTAGACGCATAGAGATACTATAAATGATGAAGTAGCTATGGTTGAACTTCCTCTTTAAATTTACCTCAAATAGTTACTGACTGATCTTAGACAAGCCCAACTCTCAAGACTTCTTACATTTGTAAGTGAAGAAATCTTAGGTGCTTTCTAAGGTTGTGTTGTGTTTTTTTTTTTTTTTTTTTTTTTTTCCCTTTTTCTTTCAACTCTAGAAGTTAGTGCATTGAATTAACTGACTGGGGCAGAGGCCTACCATTTTCATTATCTGGTAGACAGGGCCTTTGAGCTCAGGACACAAGAGCGAGGCCCATTTGCCTCATTTCTCCTATCATTTTTTCCCAATGTTTACAGTGATGGGCATTAATATATCTCCTTTTCTCCTCTGCCTTTATTCATCTTCAACACTTCTAGGAAGAAGAACAAAAGCAGGCAGTAAGTGGACTTCAATATTCTCCACTGGACCCTTGTTACTTTTGCATGCTTTTCCTTTTCCTGTATGAATGTTAATATTCCTTCTGCTCTTTCCTTTCACCACACCAACTCTGAGGAACTGATTGTGTATAAAACTCTCAGGAGTTCCCTCCATGACCCTGTTTACCTAGTGGAGCATGTTTTTACTTGAAACCGGAGCTGGTTTTGGTTGGTTTTTTCTTTTTTTTTTTAGTACACATCTGTTGTGCTTATTTAAATATGCATGATTACCCAAGCCACCATTGCATTTTCCTGCTCTTTTATTTTCTGCTGCTTTGTGTCTGCAGTGAATTGAATTGCTTAAAACAACTTTCAGGGTGGTAGGGATGACCTCAGGGCTAAATGCTATGCCATGAATGAGTAGACGTGAAAATGAGTGGTTCTTTGGATAACCTTACATGTCTTCCATCTTGAATAAATGTCAAGCCTCTATGGCTCCCCCAGCCTTCATAACAAAATTACTGGTGACAGTGAAAGACCAACTACACCTGAAGTGGTTAGCTGCACAGGCTGCTCCAGAGGGAGCTCAGGGGTTTCTGAACTGCATGGCTGTTACTGCATGATGTTTAGGGGAGGTTTTGTGTGTTTTTGTTTTTTCTTGATACCTATTAGCCCACAGAAGAAAATAGAGGACTTATCCACAACAACAATCTCATTTGTTTAGGTAACACAGTACAGTTTTCAAAGCATATGTTTTTATATAAGTTAAAGATTTTAGTTTATCTCAGGTAGACTGAAATTCAGGAGAAAATTTAAAAATATTTAATAAAAATTACCATTTTCAAATGAAAACATGTTTTAGATTGAGAATAAGAATATAAAATATATTTATACTTGCAGTTAGGATAGCAGTAGAATCATAGAATACAAGGAGAAGAAAGGAAAGAAAGAGATAGATATCGAGAGGAAGGTGCAAGACAAAGGGATAGGGAGAGGCTGCTGGAAGGTAGGGGAAAAGATGGGATAGCACATCAGGATCAAGAGAAATCTCAATAGCTTTAATGTAATAACGATTGGTTTTGTATTGTTCTGGTTTGGTTTGATTTGTCTCTGATTCACAAAAAGTTTTTCTCTTTTTCATCCTATGCCACTGCTCCATGAATAGGTACATTTACCTGGGCAAAGCAGAAGAGAGCAGGATGGAAAATCAAGTCTGGCCTTTAAATGCTTCTTTGAGGAAGTCACCTATGTCACTTCTACTTTATTTCAGTGGCCACAGCAAGTTATATGACCATATTTTAAGGCATGGGGAAGTATAATCTTGTAGTTTGCTTAGAAGTAGCAGAAAACTAAATGTTGGACTGGGGAGATAGCTCAGTAGAAGGGCCTGAGTTCAATCCCTGGTTCCAAAGAAAAGCAAATGTTGGTAATGCCTCATAAAAATAGGAGAATGAGAGGCTGCATTGGAGGGAAAGGAAAGTTATTCATCCTGCTCCCTTCCCTGCCCACTTCCCTGACAATTTCATTCCTCATCTCAGCTTGCCCTCCCTGCTGATTCAAGGCCACCAATACATGTACTTACTGACCACCGGTGCTCCCCTCCTTCTTGTCCTCCATGTACTTACCACACAAAAGCACTTTATAGCTAAAACCACTTACTGGGAATTCATTTCCAGCAATCTCCAAAACTAGCATCTCCTTCTAAATGTGCCAGCTCAAAGTGACACATCATTTAGAAATATCCTCTACCCTATGTGGGAAATCTCTTACAGAAGAAAGTAATGTTATCAATACTTATTATAGTAGTAGCAGTAGAGCTTCCAGGAGTTACTTCATTTTTTATCTTATTTTATGGAATACCATATAATCCAAGAATGGGAATTGCTACATCTGTGCTTTTATTTCAAGTTAATTTAAAACGAACCTTGAATTGGGTACAGTGGCACACACATATAATCCATGCACTCAGGAAGCTGAGGCAGGGGGATCACTGAGTTTGACGCCAGCCTGAACTACATAGCAAGACCCTGTCTCAAAAAAAACAAAAATATGTTTGATATTCAGACAGACAGTGAAGTTAAGCTCAACTGCCTGTGTTACAGAGTATAATAATAATAAGCTTCTCTTCTGGGGGTTAACATCTTAAATTTGCAGACCAAAAATTAGAGAAAAAGAAGGGCTGCAAGGACAGCCAACATTTGGCCCTTGCATTTCAAGGTCAGTGAGGACTCAGGACATAGGAGAACCTGTACTGTAACATCATGTAACTCAGTTGTGTCCCAAGTTTTCCTCTGGGGCCACAGAAGAAAGTGATCGATGATGTAGAGTGTGCCTAAGGAGAGGAAAATATTCTCTCAGGCTTTCACAGAAAGCAAATTGGTCAAGCAGTGGCTGTGACTCATCCACATGGCTGACACAACGGATCTACAAACTGCGGTACAGGGTTTCAGGATAAATCCTGAGGAGATTTGACTGACCTTATCAGATACAAAAGTTACATTCCTTGTTATATAGGTCTTGATTTATCTTGGTCTTGACCATCCAGCAGAAAAATATAAAAATGAGGTATAAAAAGTAAAGCCATACTAATATGTTGAGCTGTAAAAGGCTCAAGTTAACAACTTCTGACATTGCCAGTCCTATGGATAACCCACTACTATTATGGACTACTGGACTATATTGGAATATTTTGCTGAATTCACACACCTGCAATATTTAAATGACAATGGAATACCCATCTCTGACAAAACTAAACAAAAAAGGGGATACGAATGAAAGGGCATTTTGTATCTGTATATTCAAAATAGTTAGGATAAATACACAGCTACTTTTTCTTAATTCAATGAATAGAAAGATCTGTACTAATAGTGTTTGTGGACAAGATATCATGTCTGCATCTGATATTATGAATAACCACTAAGAAGACAAAAATATGCAATGTATTATTTATTGAAACTGTCCTACTCTATTTGTTTCTCAATAAAATTATTTTTAAAAATGAACAAAAAAATAACATGTTCATTTTGATGACCTTTCATTCTGTGTGCGGTCATCAGCCCCTTGAAGTTGACCAAATGAGAAACAAAACTCTGAAGACTCCTGGGCTCAGAACCTTGACCGTGGAAAGTTTCTAAGACACACACATAAATGTCTCAAAGTAACATTGCCTGTTACTGGGGCTAGGGAGACTGCTCAGTAGAATAAGTGTTTGCCTGGCAAGCATAGGGTCCTAAGTTCTATCCCTGGTCCTGCAAAAGAAAAAAAAAAAAAAAAAAAAAAAAAAAAGAATTTCCTGTTACACTAGAGAGTATAGATAACTTGGTCTCAGTGACTCAGAGTCTTGTGGAATTGTCCTTTGCACTAATGAGTATAAATAATTTGTCTCAGCTTTCCCCATCATGCCATCAGGTAAGAAAGTTTGCAGTACATAATGGTTACATTGCTTGTGGGGATATAAATTGCTTATTTTTATCCACTAATGCTTTCCTTTCTCTGCCCTCTTTCTATCTCTTGGTCCCCTTCCCATTTGTAAAAGCTCTATCTCCCTAATCCCTTGTATCTTTTATTTTGTTCTATATTTTTATTTTGGGGTTTTTCATATAAGAGAAACTATGCAACATTTGAGCTTGTGTGTCTGATTTATTTCACTTAATATTATAGTCTCAAGGTACATCCAAGGTTATACCTCATTATGGCTGAGTTGTACCCTACTGTATATAAAGTCCACTTTCTTTATTCATCTGTTAATGGACATATAACTCTGCTTTCAAGATATGGCTGTTATGAATTGTGCTGCTAGCCAAGCATGGTGGTGCAGGCCTATAATTCTAGCACTTGGAAGGCTGAAGTAGGAGGATTTTTGTGAGGTTAAGGTCAGCCTGTGCCACATAATGGGTTCAAGGTCAGCCTGCACTACAGAGCAAAACCTTTAAAAAAAATATGCTGCTATAAGTATGGGTATATATGCATACTGGTAACATGCTAGTGTACAGTCTTTAACTCTTTCAGAAAGATACCTAGAGGGGGCATACCTGGGTCAAAGGGATTTTCTAGTTTCCAGAATCTCCATATTGATATCCATAATAGTTGTGGTTTTTTACATTTGTGCTAACAATGCAAAAGGACTCCTTTCTCCCTTGTAGCCCCTCCAGCATTCCTAATTGGTTGATTGCTTGATGGTAGCAATCTTTCTGGAGTAAGATTAAATCTTAGTGTTGTTTTAATTTCCATTTCTCTAGTGGTCAGAGATGATGAACATTTCTTTTTCATGTTATTTTTCATCCATTCATTTGTTCTTCTTCTTCTGAGAAGTGGCTGTTCATTTCAGTTGCCCATCTTTTAAAAATTATGTCTGGGGGGGCTCTAATTTTTTAAATTATTTTTATATTCTGATAAATATTTATCACCATTTATCTATATTAGATATTCTGCCTAGGGAATAAATAGCAATTTTTTTTCTCATTCTGTAGGTTCTCCCTTTACTCTGATTGTTTCCTTTTCCATGTAGGAGATTTTTAGTTTGATATGATATCATTTGTTAATTTTTGATGTTACATCTTACAAAACTGGGGGTTTGTTCAAAAAGTCTTCCCTATGTATATAACTTCAAGTTTTATCTTCCAACAGATTGTTTCTGTTTTAATATTCAGATTTGATTCATTTTCATTTTATTTTTTTAAACCTTTATTTATTATTCACTTGGTACAGGGTCTCACTATGCAGCTCAGATTCATAGTGATCCTCCTGTCCCAACCTCCCCAGCACTGGGATTACAGGCATGTACCTCCACACATGCAGTACTGGGGATCAAACACAGGACCTTGTGCTTGCCAGGCAGGTGCTTGAGACTGCTGAGCTATTTCCCCAGCCCCCATTTTGATTTTACTTTAATACATGGTAAAATATATGAGTCTAGAGTCAGTCATTTGCACATGAATAGCTAGTCTTCACAGCACCATTTATCAGCAGGGCTATCATTTCTCTGGCATGAACTTTTGGCCTTTTTGTCAAAGATCACTTAGCTGATTGTACCTGAAGTTGTTTCAGCATCCTCTATTCTGTTCCATTAGTCTACATGTTTGTTTTTTGCCAGTACCACACTGTTTTTAATCACAGTTGTTTTGTAATGTAGCTTGAAGTCTAGGATTGGGTGCCTCCTGCTTTGTTCTTGTTACCCAGAATTGCTTATTTCATATGAAATATAGGATTTTTTCCAGTTCTATGAAGGATGCTAGATTGCATTAAATCTGTACTGAAGTATGGTCATTTTTACTTTATTGGTTCTACCTATTCAGGAATAAGGGGTATCTTGCTTTTCTGATATTCTCTTTGATTCTCTTTTTAGGGGTACTGTAGATTTCACTGTAGAGGTCATTTACTTCCTTAGGTTAATTCCTAAGTATATAAATGTTCTTGGTGTTACTGTGATTTTTTCCTAATTTTTTTTAGTGGGTTCATTATTAGTGTACAGAAACACTTGATTTTTGTATCCTGCTACATTGCCAAATTTGGTTAACTTTAAAAGTCTTTTGGTGTTTTTGAGATCTTACATGCAGAGGATTACATCATATGCAAATAATAATTTGATTTCTTCCTTTCCTATCCATATTGTTTTTTACTTTTTTCTCTTTCCTGATTGTTCTGTCCAATATTTCAAGGACTTTGTTAAACAGAACTATGTTGAATGTCACATAGATGTGACAGTGGATATCCTTGCCTTATTCCTGACGTTAGGGAGAAAAATTACAATTTTTCCCCACTTCATATTATATGAGTTAGGGGCCAGGGAGATGACTCAGTAGAATAAGTGCTTCCCTGGCAAGCACAAGGGTCTGAGTTCAATCCCTGGTTCCATGAAAAAAAAAAGACTACCACATATTATTTGAGTTGTTAGTTTGTCATAAGTGGCTTCTGTCAGTTTGAGATAACATCCTTTGTACCTATTTTTTCAGGAATTTTACCATTTGGATTTTGGCTTTTTGCATCAATTTAAGTGATCATGTGAAGGCAGTGAGATAGCTCAGTGGACTAAGCACCTGCCTAGGCAAGTGCAGGGACCAGGGTTTGATCCCCAGCACCACTGATCCAGCCACTGAGACCAGGCATGGTGGCGCATACCTACAATCCAAGTGCTGGAGAGAGCGAAAACAGGAGGATCACTGTGATCATCTGTGAGTCTGAGCTTCATAATGAGACCCTGTTCCAAATACATAAATAAATAAATAGATCACATGATTTTTGTCCATTTCTGTTTATTTAATATATTTATGGATTGCCTATGTTGAACCATCTCTACATCCCTGGGATAAATCCTACTTGGTCATGATGTATAATCTTTTTAATGATCTGTTGTACTTTGTTTACCATTATCTTGATAAAGAATTTTGTGTCTATGTTCATTAAAGAGATTGGCATATAATTCTCTCTTTTTTTAATGGAATTTTTTTCTTGCTTTGGAATCAGAGTAGCACCAGCTTCCAGGAATGACCTTGGGAGTACTCCTCCCCTTACAATTTCATTAAAGAATTTGAAGAATATTGGTGTTAGAAAACTTCTATGAAGTTTTCATAGAATTTAGCAGTGAATTCATTGTTTGCTAGGCATCTTTTAGGTGATAGTTTTGATAATTGTTTTTGTTTTATTATCACTTCAATTTCATTACTGTTACTGCATTACTCCAGTTTGGGTAATTCATATGTATCTAGAAATCTGTCTTTCTGAATTCTCCAGTGTGAGGCTGCAGAGATAGCTCAATGTCATTAGCACTTGCCTGGCAAGCTCAAGCTCCTGAGTTTAATCCCCAGTACCACATAAAAAAAAAAGTGAATTCTCTAATTTATTGGCGTATAGATTTGTGAAGTACTTACTAATAATCTTCTGGATTTTAATGGTATCCACTGTGATATTAGTTTTCATTTCTAATTGCATTGATTTGGACTTTTTTTTTTGCCAGTAAGATTGGCTAGAGGTTTTTCTATTTTGTTTATCCCTTTAAAGAGCTAGCTCTGTGGGCTGGAGAGATAGCTCATTAGAATAAGCACTTGCCTGTCCAGTGCAAGGTCCTGAGTTCAATCCCCAGTACCACAAAAATAAAAGAAAATAAAGAGCTAGCTCTTCAATTCATTGGTTTTTATATTGTTTTTTAGTCTCAATTTCATTAATCTTTGTTCTGATTTTTATTATTTCCTTACTTGTACTAGCTTTGGATCTGGATTGTTCTTTTTCTAGGACCTTGTGGTGCATCACTAGGTTATTCATTTGAGTTTACTCTATTTTTCTTATGTAAGCATTCATACCTCTTAACTTCCCTTTTAGGACTGCTTTCAGGCAAGTGAGATAGCTCAGTGGCACAGTGCCTGCCTGGAAAGTGCAAGGGCCTGAGTTCAATTCCAGTACCAAAAAAGAGAAAGGGCCGGCGAGAGAGCTCAGCAGACTAAGTGCCTGCTTTGGCAAGCACAGGGACCAGGGTTTGATCCCTGGTCCCGCATGCCACACCAGTCACTGAGACCAGGTGTAGTGGCACATGCCTGTAATCCCAGTGCTGGGGAGGCTGAAAACAGGAGGATCACTATGAGTCTGGGCTGTGCAGTGAGACCCTGTACCAAATACATAAAAGTGAAAGAAAAAAAAAAGATAAAAGGGAACTGCTTTCACTGTGTCTCATAAGTTCTCATTTGTGGTCTCTGACATTATTATTTGGTTCTGGGGACTAATTTCTTTCTTGATTCTTTTTTTCATGACCTTTGAATATTCAAAAGAATAATGTTTAATTTCCATGCATTTGAGTAATATTTGTGATTGCTTTTGCCATTTATTTCTGTTTTCATTAGACTATGATCTGAAACACGATAAAGATCTGAATCTTTTGCATTTTTTTTGAAACAGAGTCTTGCTATGAAATTCAGGCTGGCTTTGAACTCACTGTGTGAGTACAAAGGCTGGCCCCAGACTCATAGTGATCCTCCTCCCTCAGCCTCTTGTGTGCTGGAAATGCAGGCACACACCACTGTGCCAGTCTCTTCTGCATTTTTCTTAAGCATGCTTTATGAACAAACATGTGGTATGTTTTGGAGAAAATACCAAGTGTGGCTCAGCAAAATATTTATTCTGTTATTGTGGGTAAAATATTCTGTAGGATATTTTAATATTGTTAAGTCCATTTGTTTGAAGATTTGGTTCAACTCTGATACTGTTGATTTTTTTTAATCTAGTTGATCTGTTGGTAATGTGCAAAATTGAAATTCCCCATTTTAAAGTTGTGTTGATATTTACCTGATCTTTTATTTCTAGTAGTGTTTGTTTTATGAAGTTCGTTGTGCCAGTGTTTGGTGTGTATATGCTTGTAATTGTCATCTCTTCCTTTTGAATCATTCCCTTAAACAATATGTAATGACCTTCTTTGCCTCTTCTGTTCAGTGTTGGCTTATAGGCCACTTTGTCTGAAAATAAAATATCTAGTCTTACTTGATTTTTGGTTCTGACTGCATGGAATATGGTTTTCCGTTCTTTGATTTTGTTTAGTTTGGTTTGGTTTTTTTGGTTCTGGTGGTGGTGACTTTGGTTTTTTGAGACAGGAATGTCACTGTGTAATTGTCATAGTCTGGGGTTTTGCAAGGGAAACCGTACAATATAGGACACTTGATTACAAGATTATTTTATAATGGATCACCCAAAGAATTATATACAAAGAATGCAGGAAATCTGTTCACACACTAAAGACCAAGAATCCATCTGAAGACCTGGATCTCACAATGTCATGCATGAGTACAGCTGAAGACCTGGAGCCCACAACAGTACCTCCCACAAGTCCAGCTGGAGGCCTAGAGCCATGACAATGTCTCATTGCAGGCCTGTTTCACAGATCTATGCTGACCCAAGGGTCAGTGGTAAAAGCTAGAAAGTCTGTGCCAACAGGATGAAAGATCTGTACTTGGAAAGCTGAGGGATCTGAACTGGAGCCAGGAAGCAACACTCAAGGTTAGAAGCCAGAGCTCCCCCAAAAAGTACCACAGCCATCCTCAGCAACAGTGAGGTGCCAAGCTCCTCTATGATGAAGAAAGCAGAGTTCCCATCAGACAACATAACAAGTTTCTCCAGCAGGCTGAGCAGTACATCAATCTTCCCCTCTAGAGGCAGGAAATGATACTCAACGTGAGGACCAGAGCTCTCTCAAAATGAATTGCAGCCATCCTCAGCAACTAGAATGTCGTGAGCTTCTCCTCCAGTGAGAACAACCAAGCTTATCACACAGCCTAACATGATAGGGTCCTCAGCAGAATACCGTAAGAGACCCAGCAGCTTCCAACATCTCCATCAGCTTATCTCGGCAACTTTCCTAACAGCCTTCCAGTAGTTTCTCCTGTTCTGCCTTTTATGCTGCTGGCAACACTCCTCAGGTGGGCCTCCCACACCCAGCGCCATACTAGTTCAGTTCAGCTGGGTAATAACAAGTTGATCACCATTTGCAATCCACCACACCTGTGCTCACTGTAGGGCCCTGGATGTTCTGTTTTGGTTTCATTTCATTTTTCAAAAAATATTTTTCAAAAAAATATTATATCACTATAATATTGAA
>PVKA01044005.1:0-16439 GCA_004027165.1 Ctenomys sociabilis
GTGGTTGGACAGGATATTATGTCGGCTTTTAGTGCTATGGTCATCCACTAGGTAAATAATTATTGAATCTTTGATATAATTCAGCTATAAAAAAACCTGTAAATATAATTTCATGTATGCACCTTGTACAGTACCAAAACGTTATGAAAACAGTTTGCAATGTATTAATTCATCGACTCTGTATGGTTAAGGTGTCTTGGAAGCACTTTTTCTACTCAGCCATCTCCCTGGGCCCCCTTAGTTACTCATTTCTAAGAATAACTAGTGCAATAGAGTATTTTACTATTTTTATTTATTTATTTGATCAATTTATTTATTTACTGTTGCTGGCTCGGCCCACCTTCGAGGCAGGGCTGACACATCATGTGGTGCTGGGGATCAAACCACGGTTCCTGTGCATTTGCTGAAATGCAGGTACTTTAGACCACTGAGCTATCTCACAGGCCCCCTTTACTACTTTAAAAGGTAGCAAATTTAAAAGACTATAACCAAATGACTATTTAGTCCCTAGAAATCAGTATTCCAGTTTGCATAAAATGTGACAATATTTTTCATGAAAACCAATGACTCTTCCCCTATTTTCTTTTCTGTGTATCTTCTTCATTTATTTTCTGACACCAATTCTATCTTGGCTTTTTTTCTATAGTTTTCCTATAGTACTATATTTTTCCCCCATCTGTATTCTCAGGCTTGTATCATCCCATTAACAATAAGGCACAAATAAAAATGCAAAGAATTCATATCTATCTAGTCTCTATTATCTCTATGTGGGCTATCAAAAAACAGCAGAGTGAAAAACTGCCAATATCTCATCAACCATCATTCCAAATCCTTGTTTTTCTTTTAATAAGAGACCAAATTTAATTATCTAACAAATCAAGATAGAGGAAGAATTAAATATGACCCCTGTAGGTAGATATAAAATGAACAATTTTAGATAGAATAATTATCCTATATAGATCTTATATTATATAATTTCATAAAACAGCTGCTTACATATAGTAATATACATTTTTACTGATACTGTTATAGTCTTCTAAAAGCATAACAAGAGAATTTGAAAGTCTGAAATGAAAAAAATTGCATACCACTTCTTTAAGCTTTGCTTCAATCTCTTCAGAGGTTAGTTTTTTACTTAATGGTGTTTTTCTCAGCAACATATCACAGTAATTGGCAAGCAACTCAGGGCACTTAGATTCAGGTTGAGTTTTCAACCCCACACTAAAAAACAAAAGGAGTTGAAAAATGATTGATAATTTTTTGCAATTTTTTTCTAAAGTTAATTCTTCCAACACTAATTCCTAAAGTTAGTAACAACAAAAATTCTGTTAACCCTGTGATTAGGGCAAAATGTCTATGGAGTCCATGATGTAAGTAAGAGCTACAAACTCTTATCCTAGAAGTGTCTCCTTAGGATTCGTGAGAGGAAGGAATCCATACAATTCCAGTCTCTGGGCTCCTGTCTGGTCTCACTCTTACACTGGCCATGACAATGGTCCTGCCAAGATTTAATGGAAGTAACTGCTAAAATACTTTTCAAAACTATGTAAAGCATTGGATATTTACAAGTTAACATTTTAAAAGACAAATTGCTACTTTACTCTCTGAAATGTATCTATATTCCATAATGATGTGTTATCCATTATCAACCATCTTTAGTAAACAAATTTCTATTGAATAACGAAAAAGTTGTCTGTATTTCACCTTCCTGTTTTTTTTTTTTTTTTGTGGTACCAGGATGGAACTTGGAACCTTGTGCTTGCCAGGCAGGCACTTATGCCACTGAGCTATCTCCCTGGCCCTACTATTTATTCATTTAATTCAATATTTAAAAAGTATACTGACAGAGCTGTATAATCATTATAATTCAATTTGAGAATACTTTCGTTACACCTAGGAGAAAGCTATATCCAATAGAATCCAGTCTCACTCTCTAGTTAACTACAAAAGCCTTCTCCCCACTCCTCGCAACAATTAGTCTTACTTCTTTGTCTCTATGGATTCACTGACTGACTTTTGGGTAGTTTCAATGTTATTTTCCAACATACGATCATTTGTGACTTGCTTTACTTTGCATAATGTTTTCAAGATTCACCCATATCATATATTGGTAGCTTCTTACCATTTTAGATATCTATCCTCTTACTGTGGTAAAATAGATCATTCACTTTAGCCACATTTAAGTGCATAATCAGTGGCATTAAATGTATTTACAATGTGATACCAACATTACTACTACATCTAGAATTTTTCCATCATCCCAAAGAAAATTTATATATCCACTGAAAGATTTCCTATTCTCCTTCCACCAATCCTGGATAACTTTTTTTTTTTGACACAGGGTCTCATATGGTTCAGGCTGGCTTTGTGCTCACTTCTGTAGCCCCCTGGCTGGTCTTGAACTCTCACAGATCCTCTTGGGGGTGGGGAAGATAGCCCAGTAGAATAAGAGCTTGCCTGGTAAGCACAAGGGCCTGAGTTCAATCCTCGGTTCCGTTAAAAAAAAAAAAAAAAAAAGATCCTCCTGGCCTCCTGCTGTGATTATAGGCATGCGTAACCATGCCCAGTTCCTTGGCATAAGGTAGGTGCCTGGGCATCCAGGGCCGAGACTGAACAGCATGTCAGGCTGTGGATAGAACTCAGGTCCTTGTACTTGCCAGGTAGGTGCTTATGTCTCTGATCTATCTTATCTCCCTGACCCCAGGATAACTTATTTTAATTTTGTCCCAGTATATCAGAAACTACTCAGTATAGCACTAAAGCATCCATTAAATCAATTGAACCATACCTACTAGACAGAATGCCATGCTACTAAGAAGAATAAGGCTATGAAAAACTCACAGCTATATCAAAATGGTCAAAGACTGAGAAAATATGAGGCCCTTCAAATCACGAAAAACACAGGGACACATGAATTCAACACTGCCACTTATCACTGTATTAGAAGTTCCAGTAAGAACGATTAGGCAAGAAAAAGAAAGACATCCACATTAGAAAGGAACATCATAATCTTCTACAAAGAAAATCTGAAAGAATCCACAAAAAAGCTTTTGGAGCTAATGAAATGAGTTAGCTAACAAAATTATTATTTTTATATATATATATATATATATATATATATATATATATATATATATATTTTTTTTTTTTTTTTGTTTTGTTTTTTTGTTTTTTTTGGTTTTGTTTTTGTTTTTGTTTTTTGCAGAACCAGGGATTGGACTCAGGCCCTTGCACTTGCCAGGGAAGTGCTTATACTACTGAGCCATCTCCCTGGCCCAAAGCTGGGATTGATTTTACTTTTTTTTTCTGGCAGAATAGGGGATTGAATTTAGGTCTTTGCACCTGTCAGACAAGCACTTATTCTACTGAGCTATCTCCCAGGCCCCCTACAAAATAAATTTAGAAAAATTACAGCGTATTAAATCAGATAAAAATCACTTTTATTTTCCTCAGCAAAAAATAACAATAATAAAAAATTCATCAAAACAGGGCAGTAGGGCTGGCCAAATAGCTCAGTGGATTAAAGCGCCTACTAAGGCAGAGAGCAATGGCCACGGTTAGATCCCCAGTGTGCTGTGCTGGCCCCACCCCTGGGGCGCACTGAGATAGCAATTGAGATAGCATAGTGGTGAGCAACTATAATCTCAGCTCTTGGGAGGCTCAACACAGGCGGATCAGTGAGAGTCCTTTTTACATAGTGAGACCCTGTAGTAAATAAAAAAAGAAAAAAAAAAAAAAAAACAGGGCAGTAACATTTAAGTACAGACACAAAGGCCAACAGAACCAAACTAAGCAACCAGAAATAAAATACATAAAACTATAGCCATCAAGGAGGTTTGATAACAAGGCCAAAACTATTCATTCTGTGCTGGGGCAACTGGGTATCCACATAGAAAGAAATGAAGACTGACTTTCATCTCACACTATATAGAAAAATTTACTCAATGTGAGCTGAACTAAACCTTTCCTGCTTTAGAAAAAAATAACTCAAAATGGATCGATGGCTTAAACATAAGAGCCAGACTCATACAACTTAGAAATATAACGATAATCTTCATATCTTGATTTCAGAAATGGACTCCTAAGTACAAAACCAAAACACAGTAACAAAAGAAAATACTATTGGCCGAGGAAGTGGCTCAGTAGAGTAAGCACCTGCCTGGCAAGCTCAAGGAACTGAGTTCAATCCCCAGTTCTGCAAAAGAAAAAGAAAACACTATTGATGTTGAAAGGTTCTACAGTATGCAGCTCAGTTATATAGCACTGCAAAGGCCTTAGATTCCATCCAAATGGCAAACCAAATGAAATACAGCTTTTATTCAGCAAAAGCTATTATCCAGAAAGTAGAAAAAGATCTACACAATAGGATAAAATATTCGCAGATCATTAATCTGATAAGGCTCCTGTACCAGAATACATAAAGAATTTTTACAACTCAAAGGACCAGTCCAATAGCTCAGCAGATTTAAGTGCCTGCAAGTAGGCCCAGGGGCCAAGGGTTCCATCGCTGGGCCTGCACACTGAGACTGGATGTGGTGGCGTGAGCCTGTAATCCCAGCACTTGGGAGGCTGTAAATAGGAGAATCACTATGAGTCTGATATGGTAGACCCTTCCCTAAAATACAAAAAAAAAAAAAAGGGCAGAAAAGAGCACAGGCCTGGCATGTGAGTGAAGCTGCCTCGGCCACTGGTTTCTGAATGGACCCACAGTGGAACCCTAATGGACCCATAGCACAGGCCCAGCATGTGATTGAGACCGCCCCAGGGGAAAAGGATCCTGAATAGACCCAGACTATAGGCCCAGTGTGAAACCCTTCAGAAGAACTCACTGCAAAGAGGCTAGAGGCAAGACCCACCCAGCTGATTCAGGAGCAGAACATCTTGCCAGAGTGACACAAAGGGTTCATCTGCAAGGCTGTAGCAGGAAGAAGTAGAGCACAGCAGCCAGACCCAAGCCACACTCACTTGGAGGAGTCTGAACTTCATAGATCCCGACCTGGTGCTAAGGTAATGACTCATATTTAAGCTCTACACCAAAAGTCAAAAGTATACAAAATGACAAAGAGAAGGAACAAAAAGCAGTCTCTGGCCCAGAGTCTACCCAGTATAAATCCAGAAGACACTAGCATAAAGGAAATTGGAAATCATACACATGAAATCTCTGAAATAATAGCGTTGGAAGTAAAGAAACAACTGCAGAAAGGTATAGAAGAGATCAGAAATAATTTCTGAAATAAAAAAGGGATAACTATAATCAAAGAAGTACTAAGTGCTTCTAAAGAATACACTGATTAAAAAAAATAGAGCAGAATATAAAAATGAAGGAACCCCTGAATGAGCAATATAGAAAAGAAACAGAATGTATGAACCAGATTCAAAGTGATATACAGTAAAATTAAAACCTCAATCACAAACTGGCAAATCTGTTTGAGTAAAAGTGAAAATAGACTTTCTGACATTAAAGACATCATTGCAGCTAGTGAAAAAGTAAGCAAAGATCTCTTAAAAACAACTAGGATGCAGGGAAAAAATAATTCAACACCTGCAAGATGATGAAAAGATGAACAATGTGAAACTAATAGGCATCAATGTGAAGGATTCAATACAAATGATATAAAAAGCTATGAGCAGAAGTAATAGCAGAAAACTTCCCAAATATGGGGCAGCAATCTGACATTCAATAACCGAAGCATATAGAACTCCAAATAACATCAACCCAATTAAAACCACTCCCAAACATAATAATCAAGATCCCAGAAATTCAGCACAGGAACAGTGTACTAAAAGCTGCTAAAGAAAAGAAACAGACCACATTTAAAGGAAAACCCATCAGAATAACAGCAGATTTCTCTTGACAAGCCATCAAGTCAAGAAGAACATGGAGCAAGGTATTGTAAGTCTTGTAAGAAAACAAATTCCAACCCAGACTGATATACCCTGCAAAACTCTCTTTCAAGTATAATGGAGAAGTAAAATACTCCCATGACAAAGAGCAACTAAAGAATTTCATGATGACAAAACCAAGCCTACACAGACTACTAAATATTGTTCTATAGAGGAAGCAAAATGATCACAATCCCATGAACGAGAATGGAAAGAACCCACCAAATAGGGCACACAAACACAGGAGAGTAAGAGGTATACAACAGTAGTCTTTCAGTTATTCTTTTGTGTACAGCAACAAAATATTTCCATCAGCATACTTTACAAATGGACTTCTCTTGCACCCTATGGGTCATAATTCCATATGGATCTACAGGGTGGATTTCAAGGAAACAGCTGTAGCTCAGTCCCACAAGTGACACCTGGCCACCAGTAAGTGTCATGGTCATTATCCATGTCCACAACACACTTTATGTGCTATTGAACTTTGTGCAATATCCTATCCCCAAACTGTCAGAAGTGATAGTCATTTGTTTGTCATTCCAGTGTTTATCTTATGTTTTATTCTTAGTCCTTCTTTATTACCATGAAAACTTTCTTAGTTCAATTGTTTTGAAACGTTTAATTTTTAATTAATTAGTATTTAATTTTCTGAATGATTAATCTTAATTTTTGTTTAAAGATTTATACTATCTTTGAATTACAATTTATCTAAAAGACATCGTATGATATCTTTTCCTAGTATTAGAAACTTTAAAAAATATATTTCCATTTTCTCTTGACCTTATATTACTTCTTCCCTGTCTTTTATACACACACACACACACACACATATATATAAAAAAAATACATGCATTGGTACTGTTTCATAGAAATTTTCAATGACCTTTTAAATAAGGAGCCATCTAATATATTTTATATAGTCCTGTATAACTATCACTTTGAGAGCTCTTTATTGTTCATCCAGGAGCATACTGCAACTTCTCTTACCTTTCAAATTATGCCCTTTGCTATTTCCTATATGTTATATCTATGGATATTAAAATATTTCAAGTCTGTATAACTAGAAAATATTTTACTTTTAGTTTGCAAAGGTATGTTTGCCAAGTATAAAATTCAAGGAGGATAGATCTTTTTTCTTTCAGTCCTTTAATTAGTCTAACTTCACACATACTTGGTCCTTTTTCTCCCCCTTTCTAATGTGGACTAAAACGCTATTTCATTTTCTTCTTCTATAGCTAATATTTTTTATGTATATGCTTTAATCACTTTTTTCTTTACAGTACGTTTTGGACAATTTCATTTTGTGCATCTTGTATGATTTTATTTAAACTTCTGTGTAAAAGAAATTTGGAAATGTGGCATAAGCTGAACTAAAATCAGAAATTTTAAATCTTTAAATATTTATTGCCTACTCCTTTCTACTCTGAGAATACTAATTATATGAATGTAAGTTTCTTGGTTTTGACAAAGTAAACTATTATGACTGATCTGTAAATTCTTTCTTCATTTTTACTTTGGATAACTTTTATTGTTATATTCTTTAATGTCTGTAAATTTATTTTCACTTTGCAATCTATTAAAATTTTTAAAAAAGAAAACTGCTTAGTCTTAAGACAAAAATGAATAAAATAAAATAAAATAAAATGGGCAGAAAGCAGGCGGGGCATGGTTGCACATCTATACCACTAGTACTTGGAAAGCTGAGGAAGATCTCAAGTTCAAGACCAGTCTGAGAAAATATGACTAAGAGAAGTTCTGTCTCAAAAAATAGTAATAAAATAAAGTAATAGAACTAAAAATATTGTCAGTTTCAGCCTTTGTTCAAGATCAAGAATACAGGGCCAGCAAGATTGCTCAGTGGACTAAGTGCTTGCTTAGGAAAGCTCAGGGACTGGGTCGATCCCTGGTACCACATGACATGCCAACCCTGCCCCCCATGCTCACTGAGCCAGTGACGAGTCCAGGCATCATGGTGCATGCCTGAAATCCCAGCTGCTAGGGAGACTGAAAACAGGATTATCACTACGAGTCTTAACTGCATAGTGAGATCCTACACAGAGAGAGAGGAAGCAAAAAAATTAAATACATATATATTTCTTTATATCACATATATTATAAATTTGCCAGTTATATATAAAGATTGACCACAATATCCTAGAGAAATTTAGATAAGAGACTGTATACATGCTATGCTATTTAGATTACCTAATAAAAACTACAATTATTTTTGGCTTATTAAACATAAATAAATTTCAGGAAAAGAAGAAAAAATACTCAAAGGTCTGAATAAACATCTTCTGAACAAAGATACACACTGATGTGCATATGGAAAAAAAAAAAATGAAAAGATGCTCACCATAGTAGTTAGGGAAATAAAATCAAGCCACTTCATGTCTCAAGTATGGTTATAATCAAAATAATGCTAAATAACTAAATACTGGCAAAGATGCAGAGAAACTATAAAGTCTTTGTACAGCACACTGCTGACAAAATCATAAAACAACTCAGCCACTAGGGAAAGCTGTACACTGTACTTTGTCTGTGTACTTCAAGTGAGCCTTGTACTTTAGGCTGGCCTCAAACTCACAGCTATATGCCTCAGACTCCCCAGCACAAGGATTAGAGGCATGTGCAGAAGTATTCTGGAACAAAAACAGAGTTGGAGGCCGGGGATATTGCTAAGCAGGCTAAGTATTTGCCTGGTAAGCACAAGATGCAGTTTGATCCCTGGTACTGCAAAACAAACAAAACCAAAACCAGACGTGGTGGCTGTTCAATGAATTAAAAAAAAAAAAAAACAATGTTAAGGAAGAGATTCAACTTAAAAATGAGAATACCTGTGTCAGATCTTTTGTGTGTGTGTGTGTGTGTGTGTGTGTGTGTGTGTGTGTGTGTGTGGAACCGGGGATTGACCTCAGGCCTTTGCACTTGCCAAGGAAGTGCTTATTCCACTGAACCATCTCACCAGCCCCTAAAACTTTTAAAAGATAACTGTAAACTCTCAGGAGAAATTTATTTTTATTTTTATTTTTTTGAATTTATTTATTTCTTTTAAGAATGAAGAATTTGCCAAGCATGATGGTGCACACCATCATGGCCTGAGAAGCTGAGGCAGAACAATGATGGGGAGCTTTAGACCAGCCTGGCTACAATGTGAGTCCAAAGCCAGATTGAACTACATAACAAGACCATCTCCAAAGACAAAAAAACAAACAAAAACCCCACAAAATTTTGGAAGTTGCATTGCAATTACACTTGTAAGGAATACACACCTGTGTATTTGGAGCAACACCTAAAATGATTCTAGAAAAAGTTATATTGTGTATACTTTTATTACAAAGAGAAATGAGTAATAGAGTAATAACCCCTTTGATGCAATGCACATATACACATATTTGATAAACTAAAGGAAACTAATAAACACACTGGAAACTGTCTTTATCCAAACAACTAGATTAAATGAAAAATCTAAGGAGTTCTACAATTTTTTTTTAAAAATGTATATCTGGTACAGGGTTACTACACAGCTTGGCCTCAGTCATCCTCCTGTTATCAGCCTCCCCAGAGCTAGGATTACAGGCATGCACCACCACACCTGGTCTGATTGGCCAGCTCAGTGCACCTGTGGGTAGTCAGCAGGTCAGGATCTAACTCTGGTCCCTGTGCTTAGCCTGCTGAGCTATGTCACTGGCCCTGGAGTTCTGTATCTTTAAATAAAGTGAACTCATAAAATAAAAAGGTTTCTACATAGAAAACTCAAGGACAAAGGGGCGGGCGTGGTGGCGCATGCCTATAATCCCAGCACTAGGGAGGCTGAGGCAGGAGGATTGTTGTGAGTTCGAGACCAACCTGAGCTACAAAGTGAGCTCGAGGCCAGCCTGAACTGCATAGTGAGACCCTGTCTCAAAAAAAAAAAAAGAAAGAAAACTCAAGGACTAAATTATTTTGCTTATGATTTTCATCAAATATTTAAAGAACAAATAAAACCAATTACATGAAGTCTCTCAGAACATAGAAAAGAGACATTAAAAGAAAACGATTATAAAAGACACAAAGTACCAAAAGGGTAAAGGAAAAATCCTACATGAATATAGATGCAAAAAAAAAAAAAAGCCTGGCCTGCCTAGCTTCCTACAGCAGTGCAATACCATATGTTATGTTGGATGCAGGTGCCTGCCCTGGGACACAGCAGAGACCAGAAATCCGACAGTTTAAGTCATTTGATTTTTTTTTTTTTTAAGTGGAAAAAGGCACCAATACAATGGACAATTCAGTCTTTCTGATGAACTGGGCTGAAACCACTTGCTAAAACATCTAGTAAAGAAAACTAAATGTCATTCAATCCTTAATCGAAACACACACAAGTGTTAAAATAGATCTTAGATCTAAATATTAAAGCTCAAATTATAAAGCTGCTTTTTTTTTTTTTTTTGTCTTTGTGAGACAGGGTCTCACTATGCAGTTCAGGATGGCCTTAAGCTCACTTTGTAGCTCAAGCTGGTCTTGAACTCACAACAATCCTCCTGCCTCAGCCTCCCAAGTGCTGGGATTACAGGCATGAGCCACCACACCTGGCATAAAGCTTCTTAAAACATTTTTATCTTCTATAGCTGAAGTAGACAATGGTTTCCTAAATAAAACAGAAATCAAAAGTTATAAAAGCATCAATTTTTTTTAGGGGGGTGTACTAGGGCCTGAAACACAAAACCTTTCCACTGAGCTACATTTCATACCCTTTTTAAAAAAATTCTGAGGTAGGATTTAATTCCCCAACCTGCCGGTGCTGGGCTCAAGTTTGCAGTATTCCTGTCTCAGCCTACCAGGGTGCTAGAATTACAGGCACAACATCATGTTCTGATATGAATGTCTTTGAAAGGACACATACTCAAAATATAGAGGGTCAGTCAAATAACTCACTTGATTAAAATGCCTGCTTCGCCGGGCGTGGTGGCGCATGCCTGTAATCCCAGCACTCGGGAGGCTGAGGCTGGAGGATTGTTGTGAGTTCGAGACCAGCCTGAGCTACAAAGTGAGCTTAAGGCCAGCCTGAACTGCATGGTAAGACCCTGCCTCAAAAAGACAAAAAATAAAATAAAATAAAATAAAAAATAAAATAAAATAAAAATAAAATGCCTGCTTAGACAGATGCAGAGGTTAGTGGCTCGACCCCCAGCCTGCCAGGGCATGTTGAGATGGCGGTTGAGAGTAGACATGGTGGCACCTGCCTGTAATCCCAGCACTTCACTACCAGTCTGATCTATGTAGTGAGACCCTGTAGAACCTGTCCTAAAATACAAAAAATACACACACACACACACACACACACCATACATTTTTAGAACTCACTAAAATAAAGTGAATGACTCAAAAAGAGACAAAAGAAAAAACAGGCAAGAAAAGGGGAGACACTTCATGAAATAAAATATAAGAATGCCAGAGAGAAAAAAGGAAAATTATTTAACAGTAGCACTAAGGAGGTAGGAATCAAAAATACAATGCACCACTCACATTCAAAATGACTAAAATTAAAATGACACAGCAAACATTAGAGAATGAGGCCAACTGGCACTCATTATTTGCTGATGACATGTATAACAGTAGGAATCACTCTAAAAAATGAACAACACTAAAAAACATGCATATGATAGGATGGTGATGCATACTCTGTAAGCCTACCTACTCTATGACTGGCCAGGAGGATCAAGGCCACACCAGGCAACTGAGTAAAACACAGTCTCAAAATTAAAAAAAAAAAAAGTGCCTGCTTAGACAGAGCACAGTGGTGCACACTTGTAATCCCAGTGCTTGGAAGGCTGAAAACAGGAGGATCATTACGAGACCAGACTATCTATGTAGTAAGACCCTGTAGACTCTGTCATAAATGCAAAAAAAAAAGGGTTTGGGAAGGTAGCTAAATTTGAAGTCATGGATTCAATCCCAGGTACCAACAAAAACAGCAAAACCAAGAATAAACCTCAAAAATACACTGATGAATAAAAGCTCTACAAGACAGGCATGGCAGTGAAGGCTGAAATCTCAAGCATGATGGGGGGCTAAGGCAGGGGCTCACAAGTATAGGCCTACCCTGGGTACCTCGAGATACTTAGTGAGTCCTTGTCTCAAAATAAAAGCTACAAAGGGCTGGCACAGCTCAGTGAGAAGGCTTCTGGGTTTAATCCCTAATAAAAATTCTTTACACACAAAAAGTACATACTGGACTCTGTATGTATGTATGTATGTATGTATGTATGTATGTATGTATGTATGTATTTCGTATGGGGTCTCACTACACAGCTCCAACTCAGTGATCCTGTCTCAGCCTCTCTACAATTGTGTGCTACCATGTGCAGTTTTGGGGCTGGCATAGGGCACCCAGAGTTCTGGGACCAGCAGGGCATATAATATCATGGACTGAACTTGGGTTCTGGGGCTTGCCAGGTAGGCATTTAAGACTGCTGAACTATCCACCTAGTTTATACTGGATTCTATGGATTCTATCTCTATGAAGTCCTAGTTCATGGAAGTAATCTATGTTAAAATAATTAGAATAAGAGTAGCCTTTGGAAGATGAGGACAAGCTTTCTGGGAACAGAAATGAAGCAACACTCTAAGATAACAGAGATGCTATTTATTCTAATAGGGATAAAGACATTCATCAAACTCAACTCAACTGAACATTTGAGATTTATAAAAATGGTAATGTAATTTTAACTCAAAATATAAAGCACATTCAATTAATATGTGTGCCTTGATGTGTTTAAAGACAAAGATCACTCATGTCTGCAACTTTAGAGATGCATTTAAGTAGCTTAATGGAAGTATATGGGAATACAGATTTGATAAAGCAATTAGTATCAAATAACGTTATATTTTTTATATTTCATAATTTGTAAAAATAAGCCTTTTCTACAATATATCAAGTAGTACAATACTATAATACTCCAGTGTCTTCTACTGTAATACAGCATCATTCAAACAAGTTACACAGCTTAAGTAAAGATGTAAATACTAAAAGAGAAAACTATTTTCCTTCTCCTCCTTTTTTGGGTGGTATTATGATTGTTAAAATAAGGGCCAGCTGTGTGTGGTGGGGCACACTTGTAATCCCCATCCTTGGGAGGCAGATGCAGGAGGATGGCTTTCACGGACAGCCTGAGCTACATGGTCAGAGTCTATCTCAAACAAAACAAAACTGAACAAGAGTAAACAAAACTAAACCATAAACTAAACAGGGCCTTCACACTGAGCTACATCTCCAATCCTTTTTTGAGACAGAATCTTGATAAATTGCTCAGGCTGGGCTTGAAATTGGGATCTTTATGACTCAGCCTGCCAGACTGCTGGCATTCCAGGCATGTGCCACTATGCTCAAGTTACTGTTTCTTTAAAAAAAAAAAAAAAAAAGTTATTTTTTAAATATTTTAACATTCCATATACATTTTCAAAACAGCAATTCTTAGCTAGATACTAATTTTCCAATTAACTTCTGCTGCTACTTAGAATTACTCTGGAAGTACTATTAGCTTAGCTTTATTAATATTTGATAAATTTCAATTTTCAGATTGTTTATAAATTATATTTAGTATGAACAAATTCATCTTACCAATGAGTTGTGCTAGGGATCAAACCCAGTGTTCTGTACATGTTAGGCAAAAGCTCTATCAAAGAGATTAATTTTTAAAATTACAATTCTTAAATTAAAATTGATTTCTTAGCTAAGGATGTAACTCTTGCCCACCATCTGCCTGGCAAGTGTGAGGTCCTTAGTACCAAAAATGAAATAAAAACAAACAAACAAACAAAATAATCACATAGTAAATGGAGTTGTTACCTAAGTTTTTGAATTTTGGGGGAAGGGTGGACTGGAGATGGAACTCATGCCTTCAAGTGCTTATTCTACTGAGCTATCTCCCTGGTTCCTGTTTGTATATAATGGAATACACCTATACTAATTGATAAGGGGAAAAAAATCAATCAAATAATTAAAACAAAATGTTTTCCTATTTCAGAAAATAAAGGTGACTTTTCTGGCTATAAAATGAGACTAATAAAAAGTTATATACCAAAGAGTTATAATGGTGAAATTTAAAAGGAGTCCTAAGAGTAACAACAGAAATAAACCTAAGGGGTGGGGAGACAGCTCAGGAGAATAAACGCTTGCCTGGCAAGTGCAAGGGCCTGAGTTCAATCCCCGGTTCTGCCAAAAAAAAAACCTAACAGGAAAACAGGATACTCTACAGATCTGGTAACATATAATTTAGTCCAAAATAATTTAATTATTTTTAAAATATACTTTTAAAAAAGCTTACCCAAGCTGAGTGTGGTGGTACAAACCTGTAATCACAGCATTCAGGAGGCTGAGGCAGCAGGACTGCTGCAAGTTCAAGCAAGCCTGGGCTACAAGTCAAACTCAAAACCAGCCTGAACTATGCTATGAGACCCTACCTCAAAAAGACCAAAAAGAAACAAAAAAACTTACCCTTTCTGCTTCAAAGGCAATTCAAGTTTAAATATGGTAGCATCATTTACAACAGCTTTATATGCCTGAAAAAAATAATTAGAACAGAATATGAGCATTATTCTAGATATTTACAATATATCCATAAATTATTACACTTTCAAAAGTATGTTCAAAAGGGGGGGGAGTATTTCACTGTTTTTTTTAACTCAGGCCCTTGTGCTTGCCAGGAAAGTGCTTATTTCACTAAGCCATCTCCTCGGTCCCTCACTGTTCTTTTGCAGTGCTAGAGATCAGTCATGACTTTCCAGCATTCACTCTACCACTAAACAGGATCCCTAGCCCAGACTTTACTTTTAGTGGAGTCTGTCATGATAGAATGTTTTCAAAGACTTTAGCATGTCTGTCATGTTCCATCAATACTCTCATGTGGATTTTAAGGCTGTCTGATAACCACACCACTGTAATCCCCATCCAAATCCCAATGGCATTTTTCAAATTCAGTGCCTTTTTCTCCTAGACAGGTGTTTTTTGTTTGTTTGGTTGGTTTTGTTTTTCTTTTTGGGTGGAGGGAGGGTCTCACTATATATTTGAAGTTCAGGTTGGCTTCAAACTCAGTGACAGTCCTGTGACAGGCTCCCAAGTGCTGGGGTTATAGTTGTCCACCACCAAGCCCAACTCAATTTTTTTTTTAATTAGTACCCTTATATTCAGGCTGTCAAATGACTGATCCTCTCAAGTATTCACATAGCAGTTACTAACAAACCTCTATGTTGCTGAACAGAATGGTTAACTCTCATCCCCTTCAACCTATCAGCTGCATTTTGGCTTCTTTGAGAAAGATTCAGGCTGACTGGTCTTGAATTCACTGTATAAGTTGGCCAAGAGCATTCAAAGATCTTTTTCCCATTTGTTTTCCAGCATACTATGATCTCCTACTCACTACAATCATTATCCCCTGCCATAAAAGATGACCGCCCCTTTTTATCAGAATTCTAAGTCCTTCCTAGGATTGCTTCTCTTTTCCATCTAAGTTATTTCTTTGATGATTGTATGCAGTGTCAGTGCTTTTAGAAAAACATTTCTATGCAGACACTGCCAAATAAAGTACATTTTTCCAACTCCCTTCTTGGCCTTAAACTTCAGACTCAGTATTTCCACATGAATGTTTAATACACATTTTAATGCTAACCTGTTTAAAACTGAGTCTCTGAGTTCCTTGCAACCATCTTCTCAAAACTTGCTTCAACCCAGCCTTACCTACCATGATGCAATTAACCTTCCAAATGACTGGAACCACTGAGTGTTTTCCCTGAATGATCTCTAGCATATTCCACATGCTTCACTAGCAAATCCTCTACCGCGTCTTGTCATAATAAAATCTAAATTCTTAGTGAGGTCTCTTCTGGGCATATATTCAAAGGAAATGAAATCACTACCTTATTCATCTCCCACGTTCTTTGCAGCTGTATTCACAACAGCCAAGAAATGAAAACTGCCAATCTAAATGTCTGACAGACAAATGAATAGAAAAACTGGTGCAAATAATGTAACAGAATACTTCTCAGCCCTAAAGATTCCTCACTACTTGCAACTACAAAAACAAATGAATCTGGAGGGCATTAGGCTAAGTCCTCTCAAAAGAACACTAGGAAAAGACTTGGGACAGAAACTGGTTAGGAAGAACATATAATGGGAGCCAGATCTTAAAGATAAAAAGGAATTTAATAATCAGTAATATTAAAAAGCAAAAGAATATTCTTGGGGAAAATGATGAAAGCAACTTTCCAGCTAATCTCTAGCTCAAAAAGATAAGAACACCTAAAAGTATATATGCTAAACCACACCTACCAGTGACTGCCCAAACAATTTGAGGGCCAGGTCTTTAGTCTGCAATTTCATAGCATCACAGTGCAACCACTGAAAGTAAATGTAAGAGTAACACTTGCAATACAAAATGTTAATATTTAAGAGCGTATACCTTATCTCTTGCAGTAAGAAATCGTGGATCATCTTGAAAAGCTTCTTTGACAAGTTTACTAAACCTATTAAATAGTGTAAGTAACTGTTCAACATATTTCTCAGAGTCCTGGAA